>JACXGK010008198.1:0-23088 GCA_016801125.1 Novumbra hubbsi
GGGGGGGGGGGGGGGGGGGGGGGGGGGGGGGGTAACTCTCAGGCCTATTATTTAGAAACAGGTCAAGGTGGGCATCACTGGAACTAGAGGGCACAGCGCCCCATAGCATCAGTATACCGAGGCATGCATCCAAACATATGAATATGACAAAAAGCCAGACATCAGCCTGCAAAACCCAACGACTATCCCCAAGGACTAGCCTGTAATGAAATATATATGGATTTGCCATTCTTTCCCAGCGGGAGAAATCTGGCCACTGTGTTGAATACAGATTTGATGTAATTGTGGTCTAAAGAGTCGGCCGGCTCTCTGTGACAGAAGGGATGGTACATTTGGACAGCCGCTGAGCAACTCAGCCCAGTTCCCACATTCCGTTTACAGTAGACAAAACAGTCTTTCCAGGCTGCAGCTAGTTGTAGGTATTGTGATGAGGGCTCTGGCTGAACCTATGGGTGCCGTATCGCCAGTGTTGTTGGAGTTTGGCAAGCAGGCAGCAGCAGCTTGCATGAGCCCATGTGTCCTTATGTGTTGATTTCCATCATCTGCCTAGTGAGGATTTCATTCCATAATGCCAAAAGTTCTGGGTTATTCTCTGCTGTGAATGTTTTGCCTTGTGCTGATTCGACTCAAGCACTGCATAGCCTAGCTGTCAATTTTCTGACAATGTATCTCCTGTTATTTTTATTGGTTTGTCAAAATCCTAATTTGTGTCTCACTTAAAATTTCCCTAATTCTCCATAAACTATTGTTGATAAGATTAATGGAGCCTGTAATCAATAAACATGCAGACTACAGGCTCTTGGTTGCAAAGTCTCTAGTTACAAATAACTTGTTGAATGTGACAAGAAGAAACATAACTTTTTCGTTTGTAGAATGCAGAAGAAGAGTTGGCCTCAAGACCAAAGAGAGTTGTAACTTCATTCACCGTAGCTGATTTAGAACTACATCAAACATCACAGGACCACTCCATCTCCAGTGTCGGTTTGTCTGGACGAAGCTGTTTCTCTACTAGCATTCGTGTGCTAGTATAACGCAATATGTGTCAGGCTGGTCACCCAGTTCTGCATGTATTTTTTCATTGATGATTAAAGATGCTGCTCCAATAATTCACATTTAATAGCAGGGATCACCCTATTATTTGATAACTCATCCAAATGTCCTAATATGTTGCAATTGTAGTTACAAATTAATTAAAATAATTCCAAAACGTTTCGTCAATTTACATATTCCCACGTAAACCTCAAATATGTTACCAGGCCCACCCACTGAAATGTTTCCAGGCCAACCCACTGAAATGTTTCCAGGCCCAACCATAGATATGTTTCCAGCCCCCCCCCCCCTCGCCCAAATATGTTTCCAGGCCCACGTACAGATACATTTCTGCATTTATCCAATGTCTTAACTTGTTTCAGTCCAGAATGCAAAGGGTCAATGTACAATAGAGAAATTAACATATTGGTCCAAGGGACTGTAAGAAGAATACTAGACAGAAAAAGCAAGCTTATGCACAGAACAGGGCTACTGCCACATTGCACAAGATAATTGACACTCAAAGAAATGGGATGGGAATATTGAGACTTACTACTGCCTGAAAACATTTTGAAATGGTCAAAAATAATTAAAACAAAAAATACAATTATTGATTTGCAGAATAGGCTAATATGTAATAAAATACATTGACTGGTTATTATACTGACATTTGCTTATTTTAGCCGAGATGTAATTTATACATTGACCTTTTTTAACAGGGAGAGAAACATAGAGGCAGGGTGCAGACTAGTCTGTGAAGTGCTTTCCAGTGCAGCCATGCAATTACTCGGAATGCAATTGACGTCAACATTGTGCCCGAAGTCATAGAGAACTGGGTTCGAACTCAAACCTAAATCACACTGCAAACATTCATTAAAACCCTCCCAGCCCGATTGACGCAAAATTTCGTCAAAAAGCGCACCATTTACATTTATATTAATATATCCAGAGTGGTTAGGACCAAAAAGCCAACTGGTTGCCTTATGTAGAATAACAATTGTACGTTCGTTTAGGTCCAATCTTCACTTAAGAAAAAACGTTTTCTTCACCTTTTGATGTTCATCACAACGTTTTATAGTTTACAATGTACCTTCGCATTGTGAAGCCTCAGACTGATGAGCAGACTAGCAATTACTCTATGAATGTTTTGCAAAAAACTGTAGACAATGAGCGACAGAGAGAAGAATAGAGCATGAGAGCAGGCAGAAATGGAGGGTGGGTGAGACCCAGGTATTTTCTCTTTTTGGTCCGAAGAGTGAACAGTCGTTTCAGTAGACAGTCAACCCAGTTGCTGTGCATTCATACCGTACATGCAGTTCAGACCCTGTGCATACAGTACCACGATACCACATGGGCAGTCAGGTGCACATAACAGTTTGAACAAACGTGAACACAAAGCTCCTTAATGTTCTTAACACATGGGTTTCACAGAGGGCACCATGTGTTAAAGCTCATGGTTATGCAATATAGCGACACAATAATGCTGCATTATGCATTGACTCTATACAATATAATGCATCGGGCTGACTTCTGTCACATGTCGTGCACTCGCATTGTCTGACTGCAAATGTTCACATGTGCACATACAGTAACTTCTATGCATGGTTAATGAAGTATATTCACCAACAGTGCAAGTACATTTTCCCGGACTAAAATACATTCCGCAAGATCTGGAACTCGGGTTCCAAGGATTCTTAGAATGGTCAGAGGCAGAATCCTAAGCCTCAATTTCTAGGGGTTGAGTATCAGCCACCAGCTCAATCCATATGCACGGCCTGGCAGATGTTCCAGAAGATAGCAGTAGGGAATGTTTATAGGTCTCTGTCATTTTGTAAATATCATTGGATAATCGGGTGTGCTGTAATTTTGCCAAATATCTTCCAAACATCCTTTCTGACAACTCAGACTTTCAATAAGGCTGGCATAAGCTACAGTCATGTGAAAAAAGCAGGTCACAAAACAATTACAAAGATGCCATTACCTACTGAGGAAAATGTTAGGACGCCCTATGCTCTATGAGCTGGTATTGCCCCCTTTGGCTGAAATAACCTCAAAAGGACGTGTATCACGTTCTGCCAGTCTCTGACATCGACTGGCAGAAAGTTTTGCCCACTCCTCCGTGAATAATTTATTTTAGTTTTTTTTATCTTTGTAAATTTGTTGAATAAATGATATCATGGTAAAATGGTTTTGTTTCAGTTACATCACCTTTATCTAGAGATACTGTTTGAAAGAACATCAAATACTGGTCGATATTTCTTAATAAATGACAAAATATTTCATGGGGCATCCCTGATTTTTTCACAACACTGTATGTTGCTCACATACTGTGGCAAAGAGAAATGTGTTAGTCTGTCCATGAGCAAGGAGGTCAACCCTCAAAGCTCATCATGTCAGCTCCCATTACTTTTGGATGAATTTGGTGAAATGAATTGCAAAACCTAGCATGAACTTTGTGTGCAATATGACCAACATCCTATTTCTTTTGCCACGCCATAATCTGACCAGAGAGGTTTCAGAGGCAGATATTGTATGCACTCTCTTACAAAATGTAATTGAATTTTCCTTGCAACCAATGAACTTGACTTGTGCAAATGGCAGATAGTAAGAAAAAATGTCTATTGAAAAGAAGAGGAGGCCCTTAGTGTGAATGGTCGGCATTACTTCGGTTTTCCCTTTCTTTCCTGATGAAGATGGGCTTTATGGAGCTAATGGAGCTAATAGAGCTAATGGAGCTAATGGAGCTAATGGAGCTAATGGAGCTAATGAGCTAACACAGTTTTACAATCCTTAGGATATGCCCTTTGCTTTCCAACAGGAAAATAAATACGACAAATCAAGCCATTATGCGTCCTTTATAACGCGTGAACAACATCTGGATAAAGATAATCAATTTTGCACGTGCCAAAGAACGATCTTATCTGGGTTTCTTGTGGCATGTCTCCAGTCAGACATAACCCAGATTCACCATTTCAATTTGTAAGGTAACGTTTTTACTGTTAGTTGAAAGTAAAAATGTAATGACTTAGAAATTCATATTTAACCGCTAAAACATGGTTGTATGTGAAAGATAATATATCTGAGCAAAGATGAAAAATGTGCATAAAACATTGTTAATGACGTAATTTCAGCTTTTTTGTTGTGCAGTCAAGGATTTTGCCATTGGGGAGCATCTAGGTGAAATAATAGCAGCGGAATAGTTTTTTTACTAAGCGAGTGAGTGTTAAGACCAACAGTTTATATAGAAAGAAGTTATATATAGTACTAGCCATCCAGCCAAGCTGATTGCGTTTCCTAAAATCAGTACTTTCGGATTTTCTAACTATCCTGTTGATTACTTACCAAGCATTGCATAAAACCTTTGCGATGCAAAACAACCATCAATTATAATGATGTATATAGAGCCAGATAGACAAACATACACAAAAAATACCACAAACACAAAAACTGATTTAATTTATAACAAAAGGTTTAGCTACTTGGGCTACAAAATGTTTCTCTCTATGCCTTGTACTCCCTTCATCTCCTCTACTTGGTCATTTTGTTTTATTTTGTTTGTGTTGGTATAAATCAGGTCTTGATGTCCCACATTTTGTGTAAAATACACAAGCACTCTGAGAGATTACCATCCTGGGGATAGAGAAGGCCAGCGGTCAGTTTGCACGGAGGATGCAATCCTGGTCTGAACGCTACACTTTTGTAATAGTGATCCATCTTGATAAAATATACGCTTATTTTGACCTTGGTACGGATACATAGATAAGTCCAGGAAAGGCTACTGAGAAGTCAGGGAAAATATACAACCATCCCTTGGCTCTGTCTATTCATAAATCTATCACAATGAGAATGGAGAGACATCAATTATTTAACCTGCCAGACAAGGCCACATGTAGAGGGAATTGATAGATACAAGAGAGATGGAAGCTCTCCCGCTAAATAACACATTCCTCTTTAAACTATTTTGTTCCCTCCTCTCAGCCAGGTGTTCAAAAAGGTGATGACTTAAAACACGATGGGGGCAAGTCTTTAATTAAGTTACATTTTAGAAGTCAGACAACTAGAACTCATAGAACGTTATAGCTGTCTGAAAGTGATCAAAGGCTACAAGTCAGCTATTTCCATTTTGAAGGTTGCACGGGTTATAGATTGTCAGGTTAGGCCTGTGCTTACCTCAGCAGATGTCCTTGGTTACCTACTGCAACAACATGTATATGCCAATCACAGATCATTGATGTTTCCTCAAACAAACAATTGCATTGCCTAAACCTTTCCGTTGTTTTTGTCAGTGTTATAATGAGGGTCGTTATAATAAACCTACAGGATTTCACCAATGAAATTAGGACCAGTTAGATTTTTTTCTTACTGTCCTAAAATAGGGAATTTTGATGATTTTCAATTATTCTGTGGCTGTTTAATACATTCATGAATCCATTGGTTCAACATTGTTCCAATTTAAGTTGTGATCATTTGTAGAGAATATTCCCTTAACTCCATGGCACAATTTGTCCATATGCTTTTAGAGCTGGGCATAGGGTAGTATGTTTATTAATGACAGAATCTATTCTGAATTTTGCAATCTCAGACATTTGTGTGACCAGTCCTTCTGAAATTAAATTTGAGTGCCCGAAAATCAATACCATTGGTATAAGAACTGTGCACAGCGACAGTGTGGATTGAACACCTTCTTATGTATGTCATATAAACACTTTTACATTCTACACCCACAGCATTTAACCATCTGAATTTGCTCTTCAGGGTTATAAAAAAAAACGAACTGCATGATCTGCCTGATGAGGTGTTGTTGATGTGTCAAGCTTACACAAATCGGTGCAAGTCCGTATATAAAATTAAACATCCAACCAATGCTGTACCACAAGGCCCACCACAAAGCCGCTGAGTCATGGGATCTTGTCTAGAAACAAATCCCATGCCTCTTTCCCCAAAGAACAATTTTGCCAAAATTCCATGAAGCCTATCAAACATTTAACTAAAGTAACCATGTCACCACAAAAATCCCTATCAAGTGTTTAGACTGTGGAGGGGAAAGGCAAGAGGTTGTTACTGGACAAGCTATGGGTGTTATAGTAGCCTGCTGGCCTATCACTCACTCATTCTGCCACTGTTAAAAATGTTAATAGCTGTCAAATGCAGCTTCCTTTGTCCTTGGAAGAATCTTAATTCCTTTTCTTTGATTTGTTGCATCCTCTCTCATCTCCATCTCAAAAGACATGGGATGAGAAGGCCAAAGGACACTCCCTTTTCACCTTCTTATCCAATGGGTTCTGAGGAAAAGAATAGATGAGAGGACGTGACGAATCAAGGAAATGCAATTGAGATTCTTATCGTGTATCCTCCCTCCCTCACCTTTCCGTCAAAACACATTGGCTCTCTGCTCAGACCCCAGTGAGGTGTAGAGGATACAAGGAAATAGGAAGCAAGCATTTTGCAGTTTGAAGAGTTTACTGATTACATTCATTTCATTATTGATTCTTACCATTCTCAATTATTCTCTTCATTCATCATAATAAATGGCAGCAGATAACACCCATTATAAAAAGTTGACTGCAACTGTGCTCAAAACAGAATCAGAATTATAATAATCTGTATTGCCAAGTAGGTTTAAACATACAAAATATTTGCTTCGGTATATTGGGGCATATAACACAGCATGTAGAAAAACAACACAGTGAGTAAAATTAAGACAGTAGAAAGGAAGTACCTGCCGGGGAATGTGCAAAACATTTACCATGTATGTAGCATATTGTGACATGTGCAAGACGGAAGTCCTCAGAAGTGCGTGAATGTTCACATTATGTTAGGTGCTGGTGAAGGTCAGGGCCAGTGGGTTAGCCTGGCCTTGTTGATCCAGCTGCCAATGGATAGAAACTGGCTCGATCCACAACAAGCTTAAAATGTCTTGGAGCTGCCTATGCATATGCTAGCCTTTCTGTTGCTCAAACAGTTAGAAGCGTATATCATGGAGATGAGATGATGCATAGTGTGGAGCAGGCGACTTGAAGAAGCGGAAACTGTTAGCAACAACAAGTTTTGGTGTCAGTGTCCCATACACCGCAAAGAAAGCTCTGCAACTGCTAGGTGATTCTAAAGGAACTCCATATTTTACGGACTCCCAAAGTGCACTGAAGATGTTCCGTGCTAACCTAGCTGAAGGGAACATAGGCTAATCACCTAAGCAACCGCTATCAGTTAGCTAGGTTCACCTTGGTATTATTGGAAAACATTTTGACACAATGTGTTAATAACCTTCTCTGCATGCTTTTCGTGTACACTTTGAACATTAAAGCAAATGTAAAAATGCTCGCCCTCAATCTGTATTTTTGCTAATAAAGTTAGTTATTTCTTTTAGTAGGTTAGTATTTCTTTTAGTAGCAAACAATACAATATTTGCCAATTTTATCTGTCAACCAACAATATCTAATATGGCAGTATATTTCTGAACCGTCTAACCTTTCTCAGAAACCAGGGGACTCAAACTAAGTACTGTGTGGGGACTCAGCCTCTGTCTAATCCTCCCTTAAAAAAAGCCAAACCTGCTGAGCCTAGAAACTGGTGTCTGTGAAAGCATTCTGGCTCTGCTTAAGTACACTTGGTAGGTGTGCTTGCTTTTGATTAAGGTCCTGAGGTTAGTAAAATGTCATTTACACCCCACAAGGTGGCTCACTGGGTGCCGTGGCAACAATTAATTCTCCTTGTGCTTATGACAGTGACAAAATACCAGCTGCTCAGACTAATAACTCCATCCCCATTTGGAATGGAAATATGGTCCCCCCTCATCTGTTAAGAAGAGAAATTACTCCATGTTGGAAATATGCTTTTTTTTCATTTCCTTCCCCATGGAGAGAAGTCTTTGAAAAATTGGGTTATGTGACTGAATCAATAAGTCGGTAGGAAGACTTGGTTTCCCAGCTTAGTGAGCGTTTGCTGCTTCCATCTATGGTACTTTATAGGGAGGATTAGGCAATGTTTGGTGGCTGATTTGTGACATTTTTGTGGCTGTTAATCAATGGAAATGTTTTAACCTCACCTAATGCCTTGATTGATGTTTATTAACTTTCCGTTACACATCATCTTTTTCAACCAAGGAAAGTGAAAGGGTTACCATGGCAGTGGTACCTGGCAAAAATATGTGATGATACTGAGGAGAGTGAATTTTGGGGACAGATTATTCAAACATTTGATTAACCCCAGGTGAACCTACCGAATAATTCTGGAAGCTTGATTGACATTATTTTTGTTCCCATATTACTTCCACTGTAATACCCATATCCCTAGAGACCCCCGTTTTACTTATTTTGTTATTTTACTCCCATTTGCCGGTGTCAAACATCCATCAAATTATATTCCAGGAAGGTGGCTCCTGACATTTTTATTACCAGATTTGCATATCTCAAATACAACTAGATGTAAGCAAACCAAGCTAGCATTGTTAGTATTTGTTCACACTGTACATTGTTTAATCCTAAATTCATCTGTACCAAAAGATAGGTGACACACTGTACTCCCCATCACGCTTCATCACTTTCCTTTCATTACAAATGTCAAAAAGAATGTATAATAAATGTCCAAAATCCCCCAGTACCTTATAATGTATGAAAAAACATACATTATATATATATATTTTTTTTTTTTTGCATACATTATGATGATAATATGTCCTGTGGGATTATTCTCGTTATTATCGATCTATCTTTATATTTGTTTATGTATATAAAGAGATAATCCCACAGGATATGAAATATTATAATATTTCAGATTTTAGACACATTCTATAAGTGATGGCTTCTTACAGGAATTTCAAAATAGCATTGCCTGGCAATTATATTTGATCTCTGTTGCTCAGATGCTGCTACTGTCTGTGTTTACTCACTCGAAAGACACTGAGCAGTACTGACTTCATGCTGACAGTGCAGCCTGTGAAGTCAACCCCACAGTAGAGAAAGAAAAGAAATGAAAACAACAATTTGTGGAAAGTTACTTTCATACACAAGTGAAAGAAAATGAGAAAAATTATAAAAAAATGTCCAATTTACAAATGCTTCATAAACACTATGCAGATATGTTATGGTTTAGGTAGCGTTTAATTGTTGTATATACATATAACTCTATATAGGTGAATATGACGATTAGCTAACTTCATTTCAATAGAGGTTGGGTACAGCATTGCAAAGGAAATGCAACAAATCAAGGCCATTGATAAATAATTAGTGAACAAAACAGAACAATACTGTAAAAGGTGTGAATGGTAATTAGGGCATAGATTAAAAATGTAAGTTTGCTGACCTCCTAAGGTTGATTGTTTCATAGAGAAAAAGCATATCTTCGACACATTCCCGTACATTATAAAATGCTTAAGTGCCTTTACATATTTTTGCTTTTTCACAAGAAATCTTTTACTGTTTGCATAATGATAAGCTCACACCAGCTCTCACTGTCACTCAACTCTTTAAAACAGCGGGTGTAGACTAAAAGTGTAATTCCATTTTATGCGTCCTTTAAAAACTGAACCAGTACTGAGTAGGCGTACAGGGGTTCAAGTTATTTAAGATTTAGGTTTGTGTATATACTGTAGGGGTAGGGGTAATTGATAACTGGGTATGTGCCTCCATTGTCAGTATTTGTACATTTTAGTATGACTGTATGTGTGTGCATCTTACACGGTCGGGGTAGAAGCTGCAAAGTGTCCCGTTAATTGCAGACTTGAAGCACTGGTAACTGAATTAATTGCATTCCATTAAATAATGTATAAATAAGGCTTAGGGAGCCAGTATAATAAAACATGTTTAGGTCTTTCCTCAATTCAGCAATCATGTTCTTTTGTTTATTTGATGCTGGGGACGAGGCTGTAGTCCTGGCACAGCAATGCCAGTTTGCTTGCCTCCTTTTTGTGAGCTGCCTGATTGTTATCGCCAGCCAACAACCAGCAAGCTTGATGATGGAGTTGATGTTGTGTAGAACCACAGTCATGGGTGAAAAGGAAGGAAGCAATGGGCTGGAGACAAACCCCCTGAGGGGCTTCGGTGTTAAGACTCATTGAGGAGGATGTATTGTTGTCAATCCCCACAGCCTGAGGGCTGCCTTTCAAAAAGTCTGATATCTAATTGCACAGTGTGGTGTCCAGACACATTTCTTTAAGAGGGTTTTTTACACTATGACAGTTTTACAGAACACAGTTCTCGTTTTTAGAAAATTAACACGAAGTGCAAATTCAATGTTTAATTCACACTTGCAACAAAATACTCTTGCTGCAACATAAGGAGAAACATGGTAGATCCGCAATTTGTCCAGACCAATTGCAACTCATCTCAAAACCAAAGCCATAATCACAAATGAAAACATTTTTATCAAAATATTAGATCCTGTTAGTGACCAATATCAAAATATGACTTGCACAATTAAGAACAAAATACCTATGTTCTTTGGCGTAATGAGAATGCCTGCGTCTATGAACGAGCAGTATTATAAACAATGGTTTGTTCTGTGTCCCCCAGAATTTCCCCAGAGGGCTTGTCTTTTAGCAGTGCACTCATGACTCTCTAACAACATTAACTCATCTCTCTCCTGCAACATTCCGAGGGCCTAAAATGTAATAGAAACTTAATAGAAGCTACCCAAGGTCAAATATGGGGCAGAACAATAGAAATGTTTTTAAGATATGGTCATTTTAAAACACATGACAAACATTCCCTTAACAAGCAGGAATAAACTCTTGTAGAATAAGAGACTAGTATATCAATCAGTCAGGTGAGAAGCCCAGCTGCTGCTAGAGAGATGTATCACTGTGTAAGAAGTCCTGTTAAACAGTCAACATCTCTATAGTGATGAGAAGTACAAGGTCAGTTTAGACAATTTGTGAGAAACAGAAGCTTTGCTTGTCTTTAGTACCAGACCCTAGAATGGCATGGATACTTTTACTTGCAAATAACCTCTTAAAACGTATATTGCAAACTGCTTCCTTGATCTTATCCACAGTTCCAAACAGCCAGAGATCAAATGTCATGGCAACACCGGCATCCTTGTCAACCTCTGGTGGCTCATTGGCTCATGGCAAGTCTCCTTCAGGCTCATTTGGTGGTGCAGGTTAATTATTGTCGGCCCAGTTTGTGAGGGAGAGCAAACACAGAGGCTGTTAGTGACAGCTTGGGAGAACTTTCCGGATATTTCCCAAGTTATCTGTTGCTGATTATGCCGGAATCATTGCTCGCGCAACCTGTCTGTGTCCAGTGCTTTGACCAGCAAGAAAATGATCATTGCTAAAACAACAAACACTTCTCAGAAGTAGCTGCAAACCATAATTGGAAAGAAAGGAAACATCAGTTATCTTTCCACCTGAACAGAGCAACACAAAGATACATTAAAAGCAGTGTTGTTGTCAAAAACCGGTTAGTTTACAAACATGAACCAGACAAAGTGTTGATATTCATTTGTTTTTACCATGCCGGTTGGGTGGCCGGCAAATGAACAAGACATATTTTCCGAGCTAAACTGATTACAATGCACTTCAGTTTATATAATAGGCTAATAGGCCAGCATTGATGCCACCTCCACATAAGCAGTGCCCACGTGTACAGTCAGGCATAAAAAAATCGCCTCTTGTCCAGTTCTAGCCAATAAGCCGGGCTTTGACTGCATGACACCCCGCCTTGCTCACCGAAGCCAGATGTATTCCTCTCAAAGGACATGTTAATAGCCAAGCCTTGTTACTGACCATTTGAGAGAATTAAACGCATCACACGAGTCACATAAATCCACATTTTTGTCCAGTATTGCATGCACATATCATGCGTAGCTGATGAGATTTGCCTGCCACATTCCGATCTAGCCATTACATTACCAGCTTCTCCCTATCCTCTCAATCGCCCCGTCTATTCCTTCAGTTCTTTCAGATATCATTTAGCGGTGATTGGATCCGTAATGCCTTTCCTGATGGGTCTCACGTTGTTACATTGGCACATTCTATACGTAGACGTAGCAGGCAGGAATGGCCAATTTCATCAACTGGTAAAGCTTGAACAAAGAGCTCAGGCCAATCGGAGTTGGCTTTGCAAATCGGCTGACATGCAGCCTCTGAGTTCCAGGAAAAAAGTAATGGAGACATACTTATTTCCTTCCTGCATGATATCCGCCACAGTCCTCAAACAATCCTTGTTGCGGGGGTGTTTTAAATCAGTCTGAGCCCAGAAACAATTCCCCGAAAACATTTCTCAGTCATTTTACCTGAAGTTACTTTACAACAAGCCCAAATATTCTCCATCATTCTCCAGTAACAATACGGCAAGACATGACAGGACCATCAGTGACGTATTCACTCAGGGGGGGCACGGTGTGGTTAGGACATGGCGGCGCTGACCCTTCAAGTGTGGCAACTTCTACACAATGTGCAGGACCGCTTCTTCACTGCGGTGTGATTATCTCTCTCCTCCCCTGCTCGCTGTCCCTGAGCCTGTTATTCATGCCCCCCTCCCCCTCGAGAGGATTGGCTAACAGATTGCCAATAAGCCGGGTGGCAGGCAGCCCCGACACACGTCCCCCCCGCCCCAGTAATGGCCTGCCCCTGGAGGAGAGCCCTTACCTGTCACTGATCCCTCCAGCCCTCGCACCTCCATCCTCCCCTCCATGCCACCCTGTCTGCCCTCCCCCCTCCCAGGGCACTATCCTGCCTAGCCCACCTCCCCTTCCTCTGGATCTCCCTTCACCTGCCTTCCTCTACCTGCCATGTCATCTCGTGACCGAGTACTCCCTCGACCCGATCTTGTTGCTCCGTTCCTTGGCACTTTGCTGTTATCCTCTGAATCTATTCACAGGGTGAGGATACGGGACCTTGACAATGACTGGCGATGGGCACTTCAAGTGTCTGAGGGCAGGGAACAAAAGCACAGCAATGCAGGTGGGGCTGGGCTGCAAGTCCCTTGTGTTGGATGCAAAATGAACGGGATGTATGAAATGATAAATGACAATGAGTCGACAATAAGAGAAATAGTTGTGATCTGCGTGATTATTATTGTATCTCCTTGGAGAGCCACGTAGGCCAAGATAAATATAATTCTCCCCTGACAAATTGGGCTCTGCTTTTCTGGGAGTGGGTGAGAGAAGTGTTCATTATTTGTGTGGAAGAATCATGTGAGGTTTGGTAGGTAACTCTTGGTGAGAAACAACCCAGCCAACGGTTGATAGGTCCTACGCAGACGATAAAATGGATTCTATAGAAACCAGGTTGCCTCTCCATCGCAGGTTACCTCCCAGGTTCTGACAGTTACAACGGTAGAAAAGGCCAAATGTCCATTGTGTTTCAGAAGCAGATCAATTGTATGGTTCTGTGCATGCTCGTGGGTGCATGGGTCTTTTGTTGCGTGCAAATCAATGGCGGAATTGATTTTAACCTTCTGACAAATTTATAAGGCTCAGTTTCCTCTGGTACAAGGACATTTGGGAGGAGCGTAATTTTCTTTCCTATAAACCTCAGATTACAGGCATTTCAATTAAATAAAATATGTCCTTTCAAGTAATTTACTTTTCACAGGGATGACCGAAAAACAATAGCAATAACTGTTGTTTGCTCCTGAGCAGAGGACAAAATCTGTTCTGCTGTAGAAATAAATTAATTTTTCAGCCTCATACTGTCAGCCTCTCGACAACAAACAATAAAATCAAATTGGTAGATTTTCTCCCCATGCTGTGTTACAGCCCAGGTCCAGACAGTTACAACAGAAGAAAAGGGCAATCGTGCATTATGTTCTAGCAGCAAATCCATTATGTCTTAAATTGTGTCTGTGTGGGATTTTGTGTGTGTATGTGTGTTATTTATTGTGTACCATATGGTTGCGGGAAGGGCAGAGTGTATGTTGTGCCCCTGATCTATCCCAAGTTTAAGTGTACAATACAAGAATGCGGCGGATTATTTAGTGCAATACTGATTTAATATTCATGCTTTATCACAAAATGTTGATGGATTTTATAAATAATTCGATCATGAAAACAAAATATGCTGAATTAAGAGCTGATATATGTATATACATATATATATATATATATATTTCCCTACTCTAACCATCCATTTTCCAGTCATTCTACCCATCCATCTTTCCGACTGGCTTGTTTCGCAAAATAATATGTCAATAACATATTATTACATGGAATAAACATTTGAAACATATTTCATGCATTATCCAACATAATATAGGTTGTTTCTGAGGGTTACATTTCAACCACAGGTTAAAGTTATTTTGGTAACACATTTCATGTCTTAAATATTGCATTTTCAAATGTATTAATTTAACAAAAACCATTATAATTGTGTAGTGTGTCAAAACTATTAAACCATCTCACGTCAGACATCCCCAGTCAGCAAAATGTTTGATGTTAAAAGAATCATTTCATGCAACTCTACAAGTGCTATTTATTTGTATTCATATTTTTTCCATGTGACATGTAAAATGTTGACAAAACCTTCCGGCAACTTAAGCAAATAATTAATGAACACAGGAACACCAGCAGGAGCAGTTATGTAAATAACCCAGTGGCCTGCCTTTTTCACAAATGTTCATAATGCACTATCCATTTTTTAATTTTCAGAAAGGTAAACATGTTGTACTGCCCTCTAAAAAAACAACAGAGATTTTTCTAGAAGACAAAGAAAATGACAAATCAATGGCATAAATACTCAAGACTAAGCACAGACCAGCCATCATTAACAAACATAAATAGTCAGTTACCCAATGAAGGACAGATGAAATCAATAACTTAAATATGCAATGAAACACAGGTGAACGCAATATTCAAATCAAAACAACCACAGAGGGAAAGTTCATGGGTGTGATAACTTTCAAAGAGCACCGTTAGCGACCCCCAGTGGTGGGGATGGAAGTCCTCTTGACAGGTACATGTCAACTATGAGTGATTATTTCTAATGGACTGATGCAGGTTCTCTTGGAATATTTCCCAGTATTAAGCACCACAAATGTTTAGTTGGGTTTTTACCCAAGCCCTGCTCATCATAAATAATATTGACACCACACCACTTGGTTTCTCTTGGGGTATAGGCAGTATTACATTTGCATCACACACAAACATCAATGGGTTTTGGTCATTCATTGGTCTTATCTTCCTGTGAGACCTTTTTCCACATTCTCTGGTCAGTCTAATGCTTTCAGATGGTAGATTGTGATTAATCGCTTTGTTCTTGCCATCTTCTAATACAGATCAGTTTTATGATCTCAGCATAAAACTGATCTTTTAATATGAATCAGTTTTATGCTGAGATCATGATATAGCTGGCACTTTGTGGCACTTGTTGAGAAGTCCAGCTTTTTCTTGGAGTCAACCAAAGATGAAAGTGTTGGAATAGGACAGTAGCTCTGTTGAAATTGTCCGAGCAGAAGATGGTTGTATTCAGCCTGTCTCAAAGGGCAGAGCATAACAAACATTCCATCCACCCTAAAGGGACAAACCAATGCAGAACAAATGAAAACCTTAGTTGATGACCAATCGTCTACTGCTTTTATACATGAACAATTATTAACAGAAGGTACCAGTTCTTCAACAGAAAATACCAAGGATTTTAGTTAGTCAATAGCTGATGGAAAAATAGCAGTAAACATCTTCATGTAGACCAGCGGTGTCAAAACAGGCGTCCACAGAAGCCAGAGTGTTTGCAGGTTTTAGTTTTTTCCTATAAATTGGTTTCCAGTTCAGACCCAAACTACCAGGTGAGGGAGGAAAGTAACCAATTACTGACCTAATTAATCGATCAAGTTCAAGGAAAAACTTGCAGACACTCAGCCCCTCCATGAAACCAGTTTGACACCTCTGCTGTAGACAAACTAGTTATACCATAGATCTGCAACTCCAGTCAGAATAACACATCTACTGCAGCAAAGGTTAAGCCATGGAGCAGACGGATAAAAACAAAAAGCCTTTATTCGCAAAGTGCATTCTACTTGGGGTTAAGGTGCTTTTACAGGTGGACAACATGAAACAGGGACATAAACTAAGTCAATGCCTTAACATCTGTCTTGAACTTCTCAGCCTTAAGATATTCTTGAGACAAAGAAAACAGATCCCTATATTTTTTTTATGAGCATGCCTTTCACATGTTTTTACAACAAGTAATCACAAAGTGATACAACTACCCTTTGAGATTTACCCATGGAGATTTGGAAATTGTGTCTGACACAGTGGACGATATGCCCACAGAAAGATCTATGGATAGCATAATTGCATCTGCCTAACAAGCAATTCTAGCTCTTATTCATAAATAGCGAGAGAAATGCATCAACATATCTCTTTTGTTAGTGAAGTTGAACAAGGGTCCTTCTCAAATTGCCTATTGTACCGTCCTCTGCCCACCTCAGCTGATTAAGTTGCAGTCACTGCCTCAGACTTCAGCACAATACATAGCTCTCCTCCGCTCGCCTCATTAGTCGACAGTCTCCCTGTGAATTAAAATGTAACTTAGTCATTATTTACGCGGGGAAAACTTTATTCTTGGGACATTACTTTTTGATTGCTTAGCAGCACAGCTCCAAGGCCTTTTTATAGTTTAGTAGGCTTTGGAGGCAGGGACATATTGCTGACAGGCCAGTAGTTGGACATGGGCTGTATGTAGGAGTCCCCTGATCTAAGGAGTAACAGTGGGCGGGGGGGGGGGGGGGGATTGCTGTTGAAATAGGACTTTTTCCAGACCAGGATGTGAAAGTAAATGATTAAGTTATGCAAGTGAGACTTAACAGCCAACAGAAGTGATAATGTTATGCTGTTATTTCCATCAACTCTGATTATTTACCGTTTGAAGTTGCTCTTGAACCACACAACGGTTTAGGGTTCTGCATTCCTTGCATTTAAGAAATTGTGCTTTCCATTTCCGTTTTTTTATCTTACCATTAAACCCAGTTCCAATTGAAGTTCCGGTGACATTTAGCAAACTCTAGTTCTTGACATTTGACTTAAAGAGAGAAGGGTCTTTTGGCAAGATGTCCAAATAGCTTGCTGGCATGGAGGTGACTTATATAGATTAGGTGACCTCAATTCAGCAAACCTCTGAATTTGCCCAAGTCTGATCTTTGGAGATTTTCTCTTAAACCATCCTGGTCATTGGGATTTTCGGTTACGGAGGATTATTTTAGCCATTGAAATATTAAGTGTCAACAACTATTTTTAAAATGTGCTATTTTTTGGACAGTTTATATACAACAAAATTGCTTTTAAATGAAAGTACTATAGAGCTCATTTAAAAAAAAAACATTTTATGGGTGTTCAGATGGATCCTGACCAGGAATCAAATAAAACTAAATTATGGCATCTTCCTACTAGCATCACATGCTAACCGCCAACAACCTCAAGCATTGTCCCCTTTCAAGTAGGACAATGGCGTCAGTCTTGAGCAGTGGCAACAGAAAAAACCTAAGGCTTTAGAGCAATACACCAGGGAAAGAAAAATGGACACGCAATGACTTAAAATCCACGGCCTTGTTGCTGGACATCCAGGTAATTGTCTTTCAGAATCCTTTTTAATTGAACATCTGATTTGGTTTGTATTGGGAACATACATAACCTGACACAGCAAACTGTTATGATTACATGGCATTTTGTGTGAATATTAACTTGGATTCTAACTTTATCCCATACAGACATTGAATGAAAAACATGAGCGAGGTTCTTTTCTATACATCACTGTCAATTTGGCATCTGCTGTACAATATCCCCCAAACAGTAATGAACAAAAAATTAGGAATTGCTTTCAATTACTTAGCATAAGAATAGTTTAAAAATATGTCATGCCAAACATTATTTGGAAGGTGGGTCACTATATCAGAGGATTGGCTGGCATGACGTTGAAGGGCAGGCTAACTGGGTATCAAGGTAGACAAGAGGCCAAAGTACTGAAGGGGATAATCCAGAGAGGTGGTCAGGCAGGCAGGCACGAGTCAGGATGCCGAGAGAGACTTTCAAAATGATCTAAGCCAGAAAACATATTGAACAAAGCAGCTCAGCTGAGTTGCAATCACACAAACGATATCTCACAAGGGCAGGGTGTGAATGATCAGCCTTAAACAGAGGCTGCCGGGAGAAGAGGGAGGGCACAGGTGAGTGGTATTAGCTGGTTAGTAGTCAGGTCATTTGAATCCTCTGTGAGGGGTGCGTTCAAGGGATTGGCTGAATGGGGTGTGTTTCCCAGCCAATTCCCATAACAGCTGTTATTTGTTTTTTGTGGGAATAGTTTCATTATTTAAACTCACTTAGCTCACCCTGCCACATGAAAACAATTATAATAATAAAATGTATCCTAAGAAATGACAAATGTATTTGCTGTTTAATTCATTAGTGGGACCAAAATAAATCCCCTTCACTTTTAAATCAATTTGTTGATCCCAGCTCTACAGTATATTAATTGCAAATCCTTTTCCTTACACATATCCAAGACAGACAACGGCACACATAGTCATTAGGAAAATGAAGGGATCCCACTTGTTGTGTAGTTTGTGCATACAAACGTTAAAAACAGCGACGGAATCTCACCCAAGATTCACGGATTTCAGATTAAACACTTGCCAAGGTCTTTTTGACCTCAACAGTGCTAGCGAGCCGGCAAGACAGCCCTTGCTTGGGTTGCATTTTAGCTGGAGTTTGTATATCTTATCTGTTTCATTTTTATTCAAAGGATTCAGGTTCTTTCAGTCCTGTGGGCTCTTGGGATATGCCCATTCACTGCACATACTGAAGACATAAGGGGTTTTATGCTGACTGAATGTACTATACATTCCCTCTCGGTGGGAAGGGTGACATTATTCCCCTCTACACACACACACACACACATGATTGCTGCTGGCTTCGTCAAATTCATGAGAAGAGGATTGAGAAGGGCATTGACAACAGATCTAGAGACCTGCATCTGTAGCAACAGTTTAGGTTACAGCCCTGATCTGAGAATAGATGCTCAAATTCAAGTTTCGCAAAACAGATGTGCTCTAAGATCATGCCCCTCTTAAAAGAGGGTGTCAAATAACAAACTTTCCAACCGTTTCCTTCTCGCTACATATAAACAGATGAAGACACTATAATACTTCATGTTCAGGAAATGTTCAGCATGTGTATTTACACAAACTCAAATCAATAGGAATACTTTATTTCTCAGTTGTTGCTTTTGTTATCTTCCCTATTTCTGAAACCCAGCACATTAAACTAATATGATTAACTTCTGTCATAAATATGTTTGTTGTGTTAAATGCAAGTTGATGCACTATTAAATGCAAGTTGACTAAGTTGAAATAGTTATTTAGTGGAATAGCCTGGAAGCCACTTGTATTAACTAACTGCTGGTAACCTTGCTTGCTTTGGGATCTGATTCAAAACCTTTTTGTTGAGTGGACTGATCCTTAACTGCTAGGCAACCTACCTTCCCAGTGACTGTAACGTTCCATTCAATGACCTTGAAGGATATCGGTTGCTGTTTTGTCTGAGTAGAATGTATCAGAAACAACAAGCTTCACGTAATCATGGTATTCGAATGTGAAGTGGCAGATTAGCGGATCAGTGCCATACTCAGCCTGTATTAACATATATAAACTTAATCATTGGGACAACTGTAATGGATTTTTAATGGATTGTTCGAAGGGACTTTTTGGATCATGCTAATTCTTCATCATTGAATTACCTCAGACAAATTGTAGACAGAAATACGCTGCAGTGGACTAAAGGTGGTTGTGGACCCACCTTTCTCCTGGGAACCCAAGATGCAGGCAACCAGTTGAAAAATCTGTGCCCTCAACCTTGCATTATGAATGTTAATTCTTATGTCATACAGAGCCCCTTGATTTTGGCTGCTGCATAACTATCTTGTATACATTTACATAGTTTAGCAGACGCTCTTATCATGAGTAACCTAAATCAGTGAGAGCATTCTCAAATGTATTCGTACTGGCCCCTCATGGGATTCAAACCCACACCACTACAAGTACCACGCTCTACCTCTTATCTCAGGTGCAGGTAAAGGAATCAGTTTATGTATTAGCAGCCCATTTTTTTGCACATAGCATGAGGCGGTACCTCAAGTTGCACAGGCAGTCCAGCTGCCCCAGGATGGCACATCTATATGTGTCTTCACAGGAAGATTTACTGTGTTTTCCAGCACAGTCTCAGGAGCATGGAGAAAATACCAAGAGACGGGCCGTTACACAATGGGAGCTGGACAGCGCCATAGAGGGGCAACAACCTAGCAGCAGGAGCAGTATCTGCTCCTTTGTGCAAGGAGGAACAGAAGGAGCACTGTCAGAGGCCTACAAAATGACTTCCAGCAGGTTACTATTGTGTGTGCCTTCTGGCCAGACAGAACTGGGATGTAATCCTTAGACACCCAGTCAGATCCTACTCTGCTGCAGCAGGCCCTATGGTCCTCCTGGAACAGGATCATGTGGCCAGAGTGTGTAGGCAGTACCTGGATGACAAAGACGTTGATGACGTTGACTGGCCCTGACGTTCCCCAGACCTGAATCCGATAGAGAACCTCTGGGAAGTTATGTACCGGTGCATCCGAACCAACCAAGTAGCGCCACCGACTGTCCAGGAGCTCACTGATGCTCTTTTACAGCTCTGGGAGGAGCTGGAAAAGTGCATCGGCTCCAGGACAACATTTACCGTCTCATCAAGAGCATGCCCAGACATTTTCAGGAATGCATTCAGGCACACGAGAGGCCATACGCACTACAGAGTCACCTTATGAGTTGCTTGATGAAATTCAAGCTGATTTCAGTTCTTTACTTTTATTTTGGGTGAAAGTTTGAATCCAGCCCACATCGGTTGGTTATTTTGGTTTGCGTTGACCAGCGTTATGTCATTTTGTTCTTACCCAATAACACAATTTACATTAAAGAATTTAATATTAGTTCCTCCGTCAAGACCCAAAATGCGATTTAAGTGTTCATGTTTGTATTTTTTGGATGAAGCTAATTCTTCATCCCACTGAGTTTAGGGCAGCACTGAATTACCTCCGACATATTGTAGACAGAAATACTCTGCGACGGTGTCGACAGCATACTGTATCACATGTTGTGTCTCTGGTGGACCACATCGTACACTTCTGAACAAACTGAAATGTAAATCATCATGTGTGCATCCCAACTTCACGTCTGCTTACTAGACCTGGACCTGTAATGCTGAGAGATAGGTACTTTAATGCAGTATTTAGCTCATGTCCGAGGTCTTCTATTTAAATATGAATCCAAACAAATGTACATTCAAATAATCTGTGATCACAACACTTATTCTACCTTAAATGATGCGTGGGAGGATGCTCCTTTTCATATTTGATCCAATAGAATTCTTAGCAATGGGAGCCGTCACTTCATTCAAGCTATTATTAAAACGCTAAGATCTCCAGACACCCAATGCTGCCTGATAAGACTTGGAGGCTATACTTTGTGCAAGTAATATGGTTCAATTAATATGCTAGCTGGCTTTAGATGAATGAGACATACATGTCTGCTCTATCACAGTCAAACAACTAGGGTCTAAAGCAGGGGTGGGCAAACTACGGCCCGAGGGCCAAATGCGGCCCGCGAGCCTGTCCCATCCGGCCCACGGAATGCCCTTTTCTGGCCTCCAAATCAATAATGATTAACACATTACAAAAACAAATGTGGCCCTCCATTTCATTTCAAAATCCTGATGTGGCCCCCGAGCCAAAATATTTGCCCAACCCTGGTCTAAAGTGATGATGATTACACAAGGATTTACCCAATATATAAGTAATGGGGTTATTGTGTTCTGCCGCTTCTGTATTCACTGGTTTACTCTAAACTTTCTCTATGTTTACAGGGGTAACCATCTGATATTCTAGCTGGCAATAGAAAAGACATTTACAGCTTGCTGACTACAACTTGGCCTTGTGTTGGAAGTGAATCAACAGAGACATGGTTTAATGAACCATGATAATGCCGTCTCCTAAATCAGGGGCAGAACCAAATTGGTGTGGCCCAATAGCAGAAGGCCTGGCCAGCGGATGACAGCCGAAGGGAGAGGAAATGCAAATAAACACATCTTGTTGATAATCCAAAAGGGATTCACCTAACTATAGGTTAGTAGAAATTTGGTTCAATAATTAACTACAATCACAAGATCACCAAACAGGTCTATAAAACGTAAACATTTCATCTGGTTTCACACCCCAGACAGTCTCTGTTACCCTGGAAATTGACAGAGCATCTTACTGGATGAGATTGTCACAAAATCTCCCTGGATGAACTTGCCTTCTCCCCTCTGCGGTGTATATCCTTTACCTCAAATTACAAGGGCATAGGAGAAAAACTGAGTTAACCTTTGATCAGTGTGTTTCCCTTAGGTTAGCAAAAGCTTAATGTCCCACAGCAAGACAAGTAGCAACACTTTTCTGACCTCTTAGCTAATGATGTCCCACTTATTGTTTGGGTGTCTGATACAGTGCCTTGTGACAATGTATAAATGCCTGATTGACTATCTCCTAACATTGCTAATTATCCCACAGGAGGCAATTACAAAGAAAGAATACGAGCCAGCCCTATCTAAACGAGAGCAGGTAATTACAGAGCTTAATAGTATACACCAATATCAGATACAGCCTGCAGCACAAGGCTATAAGCACACAGAGCACTAATAACCACATGGAGCCAGTAGAGCTACCATGTGTGTACTGCAGGCCAGGAAGAGGATCTTCTGCTATTACTACCATGTGTGTACTGCAGGCCAGGAAGAGGATCTTCTGCTATTACTACCATGTGTGTACTGCAGGCCAGGAAGAGGATCTTCTGCTATTACTACCATGTGTGTACTGCAGGCCAGGAAGAAGATCTTCTGCTATTACTACCATGTGTGTACTGCAGGCCAGGAAGAAGATCTTCTGCTATTACTACCATGTGTGTACTGCAGGCCAGGAAGAAGATATTCTGCTATTACTACCATGTGTGTACTGCAGGCCAGGAAGAGGATCTTCTGCTATTACTACCATGTGTGTACTGCAGGCCAGGAAGAGGATCTTCTGCTATTACTACCATGTGTGTACTGCAGGCCAGGAAG
>JACXGK010008199.1:0-23099 GCA_016801125.1 Novumbra hubbsi
CCCCCCCCCCCCCCCCCCAAGCCACAACTAATTACAGACATACTGTACGGTAGATAACAGCCGAGACGCGCGCATTGGAAATTCAGCCTTTGTTTACGTGTAGGCTGAAATCAAGACGTCAGACCTTTTATCACATTTAAGGTGCTCTTGTGACTAACCATTGTTGTACAATGAGGGAAAAGGGGGTTCTGCTGATTCAGAAAGTGGCATTCATCGTGGTACTGTCAGCCTTCCCGTGGCTAGGAAGCCTCGGTGGGCGATGAAGATGGTCCTGCGTTGCCCAGGGAGTGGTGAAGCATCGTTAGGACTTTAGGCCGACTCAGCTCCCAGCAATTAAAATGTCATACTCAAATCTAAATGTTGTCAAAACTACGGTTTCCGAGATTCAGCTGAGAATAATCTAAAGCGGAAGAATACTTGATGAGAAAACAGCAAGCGCCCCAAGCAAGAGGTATATAGATACACAAGTGCATGCATTTCTACTGCATTCCCAAGTTTTCAATAAGCATAAAGAATTTTGCACACAGGTACTGTTTGAGATGATCACCTTTGATAACTGCTCAGCTCAGAATACTGTTAATTTGGATGAATATGCTACTTTCTTCTTCTGAAATACATCTTCCTGAAATAAATTTGCTTTATTGTGATATGGCTCATATGCTTGGAGATCCCACATCTGCTTCTGTTAATTAACAGTAAATTACCGTGAAACTCACAGTTATTCGCATGACAATTATTGCCTGAGGAAATGTCACAGCCATAAATATGACAGAACCATCAATCTAGGCTGAATCCCAAACAAAGCCATGTTTGCTGGTCTACACTTTTTGACAGCCTGAGATATCTCAGATGCACTGATCACAGGCTGCTTACCTTGAGACGTTTGGCTGCAGCTGCAAAATAAACAAACTTGGAGAAACATACAAACTTCTTGTACATTTCCGTTTGTCAACTATGACTTATGTGTGGGTTCATGGCAATGTGACAGGCCGCGTATGGAAAGAAACTCATTATATCTAGACAACGTTCTACGGTGGCTCGGAGAGGAATACTCGCACTAGAATAAAAAAGATACAACTCCATCAATCAAATCAAGCGACCTCGAATGAGCCTCTGTACCCCCCCCCACACCATCCAACGACACGCTTTGATAAGCAGAAATGAAAACCGTCTGAAATGTTGTTTCCCTCTTCCCACTGCATTATTGCATTATTAACAGCCTTCATTAAAGCATCCTGCCTGCCAGCCACAAAAACTTCCTCACTCTACTTTCCTGTCAGGAAAAAGAGCAGACTCGGAAAACATGACCCCCCCCCCCCCATAATTTACTAGTTCCTCGCCAGGGGCCCAGGGCCACGGAGTTGACTGACAGCTCTCACAATTACCACGGGACACGGAGACGACCGAGATGGAACACCCAAATCAAAGCCAAGTGCTGTCTCAGCCGCGGCAAACGGCAGCCCTTTGTGAAGCAGGGGGCTAGATTCTTTCATCATGGAGATGAACAGACGCTGTGTGTTTCCGTGTGTATTTATACACGCAGACGTCTTCCTGTGTCACATCCCATCTTCATGTGTTAATGAAACAGCCAGTCGTTAACGACCCCGTCCTTAAGTGTTAACACAACGGACAATCATCATGGAAGTGTCCAGAACGCCACCCTATCCCTCGATTGCTCTATTTCAGACCTGAGCACAGACAGAAGTAGTGGGCTATAAAGGGAATACAGTGTGGTTTGGGACTTGCACCCCCCCCCCCCCCACCACAGTATTTTTAACCAAAAGGGAGCATGTGTTTGTGTTTCCTCAGAGAGAGATATCCATAAGATGAAGAGAAAAAAAAAAAGAGCCAGAACATGTCCAGGCACGTGGGAGCCGGAGGCCCCTTCCCTCAGGCGCCGATGCAATCGTCACATGCTATTGAATTTAACTGCCCCACTTCCTGCCCAGCTTCACAGGACCAACGATCAGCCATCACCGTGTTCTCCCGTGAACGTAGAGCTAGTCCTTAATACCGTAACCCAGGGCATGATGAAAGCATCTACCAGTAACACAATGCCGGTCTACTTCACGCGTGTACAGGGGTAAACATGGCGACAAACGGCAGACAATCATTTCAACCAGGGTGAATTAAACGGTTTCACCACCATCCATCCATCAATCCATCCAACCAGCTCAGTGCACACAGAGTTAATTCAGTGGGAATAGAGTTAAGAGCAAACAGTGGACTGCTTTAATCTGTGCAATCTTACTTTTTGGCCAGGGTTCTCCTCTCTTCTGGGGTATAATCAAGGGATCCTATTGCCCCCTCTCCTTTGGTTGGCATGAATCCGATTATAGCTATCAGGGCTGTTCTGACTGAAAAGGAGACAAACACAATTAAGAAAGGCAAAGCAACAAAAACAAAAAAAGAAATAGTCTGTCGACTCATAACGTGACTGAACAAAGGGCGACGCTAAATCACATGAAATACCATGCGAGGCTGTCAAGTTCGGCGCCAATGTTATGTAATGCGTTGCGGGAGTAATGCTTTGTTTTCTGCAGTATAAGCCTGGATTTAGTGAGTCTCTCTGAGGACATCTGCCGCTAGGACTCCTCAGATATCATTCTTCAGTTGACATTATGGGACACTTATACAATATGGTGATATGATTATGCGCATTTCAACTATGTTTCTGCTTTAGTGGTGGGTGTGTATATATATGGATGTTCCATCAATTAGAATATCAAAATCAATAGGAAATGTAAAAAAAAAAGTAAGAAAGGCTAAAGAGGGTAAAACCTCCACAAAAATATATACACTGCAAAAAAATATGGGAACATAGGAAACACACACAGTATAACACCAAGTAAAATAAACTTCAGGGATATCAATCTTTCCAGTTAGGAAGTATAAGGGATTGTGAATCTATGTCACCTGTTTTGGTACAAATGAAAGTGACAGCAGCTGCACTGGATAGACAAGAGCAAGACAACCCCCAAAAAGGAAACAGTTTTTCAGGTGGTGGTCACAGACAAATGTCCTTATCCTTCCTGACTGATTGTTCTCTAGTTTGGCAATTTGATAATGTCCTTGTCACGTCGCAGGAGGTTTGCTGTTTCTCCCAGTACAGTCTCAAGAGCATGGAGGACATACCAGGAGACGGGCCGTTATATGAGTAGAACTGGACAGGGCCGCAGAAGGGCATCAACCCAGCTGGTCCCTGGCGAACTGCCTTAATTGAAATTCCAATGAAAAAGTGAATCCCCTGTGTGTTCCTTCTGGGCCCTGGCAGGCACAGGGTGAGTCAGAAGGGCATGCTGGGCCAGGTTTACCGCAGCATCTAGAGGAGCGAGACTGGAACGCGCAGGGGAACGGTGTGCTGAGCTAGGTGAACGCGTGTGTCTCCGGGCCAGACGAGACAAATGCCTTGCTCCAGGGCCCACCGCAGCCCAAACTGAATGGCGTAGTAGATGGCGTCTCTACCTTGCAGCGTGCCTGTGTCAGATTAAATCCTGGTCTCGGCATGCCAAAAGATTCCGGGTGGTTCTGCAGAAGACACTGCCTCATCTCACCATGCCCTAGCGGCTACGTGTGGCCGGGCCGAGAGTGTACAACCTCGATTGTGGTTGTCACCCAGAGAATGCGGTCTCCTCCAAGAATGTAGATTTGTTGCGACGACTTCCTAGTTCAGTG
This sequence comes from Novumbra hubbsi, assembly GCA_016801125.1. Classification (NCBI taxonomy): domain Eukaryota; kingdom Metazoa; phylum Chordata; class Actinopteri; order Esociformes; family Umbridae; genus Novumbra; species Novumbra hubbsi. The sequence goes on from JACXGK010008199.1 coordinate 3,676, forward strand.
AACAGCTCAACATTGAGCACAAGGGTTTGGCGAGATGTGATATATTGATCTCAGACTCTCCTGAGCACGATGGGAGTTGCAGTGAAGAGGAAAGCCCAATATCGCTAAATGGACATCACAAAAATGGGAAGGGGTAAAAAGATATATATATATATATATATATATATATATACACACAAATAGTGGGGGGCAAGGAGGAAGCTATACTGTTGAGCAAGCACTATGACACCTGCCACACACAGGGAAACTTACTGCTCCAAGATGGCTGCCAAGTCTCCGGGTGATGGCCAGAGATGCTCAGACAAATCTTCTTCCCCACCTCAAATCTCCCATTGGCCTGAAAGAGACGCAAATTCATATGTTTGGTGAGCAAAGGAAAGAGGCTCAGTGGGAGCTGATGGGGGGACGGTTATTTGCCTTCAAAGACCAAGTAAGACCTGACAACATGAGTTAAACAACTGTCACAACCTCACTGATCCACTGGCTTTTGTCAGGCTGTCATCCTCGGGTTATTAGTGCTGCATGAAAAAACACCTCTTTCTTTCCCACAGAACCATTCACATCCACTGCGACCGTGCAGCCAAGGTTCGGTTCTGACCGACTCAACGTAATGCAATCAAATCTGGCTCCTGGACTAAACAAGATGAATACATTTGTCTCGCTTCCAGTCTTCGATAAGAATGTGATTGGAACTTACACTAACAACTTTGCCTGTAATGGATTGAAAGGCATACAAAAATAAAATGTGTTGTTCGAATCTTAATGTTGTTCTGCTGATAAATACAAGACTGTATATCATGGGTGTCACATCAGATAAGTAATACTATTTCTAAGAGCTGCGGTTATGTACAACTGCCTGGACACAGCACGTAGCTGTGATATATTTGCCATATACAACGCCCTCTGCAGTCTAACTGCTTAATTACATAGCAGTTGGTCTAAATCCTGTTGATTAGCTGAAAGCCTTGGTATATGAGACTGTTTACTAGTGTAATGACAAAACAATCTTTTTATGGTTCTATTTGCATCGCTAACCGGTTTGTTACAACCATATGGCATCTCAGGGTTTGGTGATTTGTTGTCAATATAACAAGGCTGTGTCCTGGCTCGACTGGCCATATACCCCACACCCCTTCTCGCCCTTTTGCTTAAGTGTGTGTGTGTGGTCTTACTGTTAGGAGGATGATACTGGGGGGCTTCATGGGGTACTCGGGGGGCAGCACTATCCTCCCGTGGTAAACCCCTCCGTCAAAATCAGAATCTGAGGGCCCTCGGACGGAAAAGTGCCACTCAAACAGGTTATCCTGAGGGAACACAGCAAGTCAAATACATCAACACACCTTTGCGATCGGGCCAGCAAGCTGGAGAAGAGTACTTTTTTTAAATCATGGACTCGCTGTTTAAAAGAATATGGCGTATCTGAAAAGTACAACACGAAAACAGGGACAACCAAATCTGACTGAGAGGCGTTTAATGTCACTTGTTGTACTAGGTATACTGATAGAATATCAGGACCTATGGAAAAGCTACAGAGAATGATTGAGATTGATTGCCCCAAGAGGTTGAAAACCCCTCCTTTGGTGATAGTATGCGATTGTGGATGAGCTTGAGTAAGTCCCCCCCCCCAGACTCACCTCCAGCGGCTGGGCATGATAATGCTCTGTGGGGTCCCTCAGTTCAGCCGCCTCCTTCATCAACCTCTTCACAGCTAGCAGCCGACCGGCGAACAGAACAGACCACACAGTTAGCACCAGGTGAAGCGGCCGCGCGACACGCAATCGCGTCTCATCCCGGCTGACACGGAGCTCGGGGTTTTACTAGTTCCAGGCACGCAGAGTCCCGGCTCCTACGCCTGTCCTCCTACATTTCCATCCAAGGACGGATGCCTCGCGAGCCTCCCGGTTTCAGACGCACGAGGCTGGAAAAAGCACTTCAATCTGGGCGGAGGGGAGGCTAACGCAGACGGACAGTGAATGCAGGAGACAGGGCCCGATATAGAGTGGTGACGGATCAACACACACAGACTGTCTGTCAAATGTACTCAAGCCCTTAAGTGTGCGGCCCAGCGACGCATGGGTTGTCAAGTGACGCTAAGTCATTAGCGTGTCTGCTTTCCGTTCTACGGCGGCTACAAAAAAAGTAGGCTATATAAAAAGTCTCCTCCGGGGACGTTTGTAAGTAGTTGGGTCCTATTAAGATCAGTTTGCGTAAAAAAACCCAACACGTGAATGTTGATGTTGTCATGCTTGTTACACATCAGAGGACAACGTTTGTGGTCTGGAGAAAAAACACCTCAAAGACATGTTGATTTCTGGGTGTAGTTACCGCTTATTGCAGTTCTGCATCTAGCAAGGGGCTGTGTTAATCAGTAAGCCTCGTAGAGGACACGTGGTGGTGTTTGCCAAACAAACACCCAGTGGAATCATGAAGTAATTATCGCCGCCATTAAGCCAGTAGAAGCAACGGCTCGTTCGCAGGAAACGTGTAAACTGTGTCTAAAAGGTGGACGAGCGTGTAAGCATGTACATCGAACGCTTGAGCTGTCGAGATGGAGAAAGAAAACACGTCGTTCTGTCCTTGAGCAAGGCAGTTAACCATAATCCAATTTGGAAGGGTTGGGTTGAATGCGTAAAGTTTCTGGGTTGCCCGTTGAGAGCCTTTATCTACCAGAAGACTGTATTCATTTGCATAATCGCTAGGGGCTACACAAAGTGTGATAGGATGCACTCCCTCCACACCCACTGGTGGGAACATTCTCCTCAGAAGGTTCCAGGAGTAACAAATCACCCATGCATACTGTAAATGTTTCATGATAAACCTGGGCAAATAAATGCCCCTGATGAATGTATTCAATCTTCCAGTATTAATGTCTGGGTTCCTTGATTGCGCAGTGCGGGTTTTATAAGGCCCTAAGAGAACTGGCACACTCAAAGCCACAAAGGTGCAAACTAAACTCCACGCACCCACGTTAGATTAGGTGTACAAGTTAAGCAGCATGGTGAATGTGAAGACCTACAGCTGGGCTCAGCTTCGCATATGGGACGTGCTCATAACAGCTGAAAACAACTGTCCGCTTGCATTAACCCCTGTGACATGGACGTGAAAGCCTCCGCACGGTGTTACCCTGGACAGGCTTCTCACCGAAGGAAGGTCTCCCTGCCTGCGGTAGCAGGTCCTTTATCACAGCTGTTTGCACGCGACACCCGCAAGTTCAAAGACGACATGGCCTTTGGTTTAACGACCAGCCGCCTTAACACACACGTCCTGGCGGTCCGACCGGTGGGCCGGAGGAGAGCGATGACTCGGTGACGGGACCTCTGTGCTTTGCAGGGGTCAACGGTTTGTGGCCAACCTAATGTCTCCTTATGACTCCAACCCCCGTAAGTCAACATTCCCTTCTCAAGGTCACAAGGCGGGAAACAGGTGCTGACAAATAGCTGCTGGTCTTGCTCGAGGACCATCGCTCACATCTCGCTTCAGGGGGTTGGTTTTTCCGGTCTCGCCCATTCTTTTCCGTCTCGCTTTAGGAGATTGGGCGACTCGGCAACAAGGAACAATGTTCCCGACGGGTTTCAGGACCAACCGAGCTGTGGGGGGGGTTGCTGACGTTGGGGTGTCTTTTATGGAGGAATGTACAGAACACCACTGAGGCGATAAAAGCATGAAGACCTGCGTGTTTGCGAGATGCTCGTATCTGCTTCACAAAAGCTTCCAGTGCCCGTTAAGCGAAATAGCAAGGTCAAAAAGCTCCCGTTGACAGCCGAGATCGAGTCTTCCAGCGGATACACCGACCCATTGAGGATTAGGCGGAGTGAAACCAACACGGGAAAAATAATTGGAAAAGGAAATTGGAAATATGTGATATTCAGACCAACCCGGTTGGTTTGAAATCCTACAGGGGAAGTAGAAGGGAGCGTGTGAAGTGAGCTCCGGAAGAGAGGTGGAGGATGAAAGGAGAATTCTCCCGGGCCAGGCAGCATCTCACAACGTCACCAGTCATCAAATCCTCGCCTCCTCTACCAAGTCTCCTCAGTCCCTCTTAAAGCGCCCTTCGGGACACGGTCCAAGAACCTGCTCCTCTTTAGAAATTTTTTTGAAGGGGGGGGGGGGGAGTAAAGGACAGACGAAGCATTGACTCGCCAGCCAGTAATGCTTTTGGACAGAGCCCCAGCCTCACTGTCAGGCAGAGCGCATGGGGAAGAGGAAGACAGTTCGGGGCGGTGGAAAGGAGAACCTCACCACACGTCTCCCAAGGCCCGCGTTCCGTCTGATCCGGCCTCAGGCCCGACACTCAGCCCAGCTTCCCCTCTGGGCACCCGGGTTTCCACCGACTGGCGACTGGGTCAAGAAGAGGGCAGCGACCCACATCAATTACAGCTGACTGCGCGAACAGATGACGACATGCTAGTATGCGTATAAGACCATTCATTTACACTTAATGCCATTTCAGAGAGACGATGACATGACAAAGAGTGGTACCGAAGCAACAGGGAATCATATTTTCAAAAGAAAATGACTGTCTGCTAAATCTCCTCTCGCAGCCTGATTTGCCGGCTTAGTGATGAAGCCAGCGGTTTCTATTGACATTTTAAATCAAGCTTAGAAGTAATCTTGTAGGACAACAGACACAACAGATGTATTTATGTCTACCATCACGAAACAGAGAAACAATCCCAAATATTAAACAGCCTGAAAATATGTTAAAAATAGATACCAGCTACAACAAAGCTTTCAAAGTGTGTTGCTGTTTCAATTGGAAAAAAACACACTACAGTAGAATTTGAATTAAATGTAAAACTATTTTCAACTTGAACCAAATTCCATAGGAAAATATAAATCCTGCTCAGTAGAATTGTGCATCAAGGCTGTTTTTCCCTCCACTCTTTGTTGCTATTAGCCTAATCCCGAAAATCTCCCAGACTGCAATAGGTGTTGCATTCTTATAAAACATAATTATTTTACAGGAGCATACGCTAGCTACTAATTGATACTGCTTTAGTTATTATTTTTAGAATAATGAATAGAACCACCTGCTCTTTTATGAAAAAGGGGTGTGCCGGAGTCTTGTGCTTAAAATTAACATAATCGTTTGTCCTTATATACAATATATTGCACAGAGACTGTGGGCAACCCAGGGGTAGTGGCAGATCATTTGTCTGGAAACCTCTGCCCAGAACCCCTTGACAAGGAAAAACAGCCAGGGTGTGTTAGCCCAGTCCAAGCTGACTCCTCAGCAGGCCTCGACAGCAAAGCCAGCAAGCCCTTCTCACACACACACACACACACACACACCCAGGCGCAACACAGCACATGTGCAGAGGATATCCCTGGAGGGTGCTTTACAACCGGAAAATTGTTTCCTTGTGTCAAAATAAAGTCCACAGCTCACATGTCCACGGCGTCTGTGAGGTGAGATACGGTGTCAGAGGCGGGCCGGCCATACGGGGCTGTGTGACGGCCGCATCAGCCGGATCACAGTGCCGCCAGGACCACCGCTCCAGGCTTGGAGGCCGGGCCAATGGCAGCTCAGACACTGACACTAAGCCTCCAGTCACCTGCCGGGTCTTCCGGCCACTGCCCCGGTTAGAGGCAGCCCGCCCCCCCCCACCCCCCCGCACACTGTGGCACTACAGCCGCCTCTTCTAGCAGCTGGCTGACTCGTTTTTCGAGCACTTTGCAGAAAACACCCCCGCTATCGGCTAACCGGGGGCTGGGACAGCAGGCTGGTAGCACGAGGAGACATTGGGCAAAGAGTGTTTACTGAGGGATTTAAATTGGGATTTGATAAGTCAGCAGGGTTTAAAGGGGGTGACATCCAGATGAAACTCGCAGGGCGGACTGCTTGGACGCAACACACCCCCTGGAGGATTATGGGAAAGAGCCAGCTGCTGCAGCACTATGGGCCAACCAGGCTAGAACGCCTTATTCATATCAAGATTGTATACCACACCTACTTGGACATGATTCTGTATTTTTTAATATGAGTCGCCTCACTGTTCACAGGCTATATTATATCATAACGGATATAAATGTAAAACTGAATTGGGGCCACATAATTGTTCCGGTTTTCTTCTGCATTCAACCCGGAGCTCCACCGATCACTACAACAACAAGCCATCCCACAAGTACACTTTGCTGGGTTTGGGGATAAATCGGCCGGCTCCTTTTTACCGGAGATGCAGTGGGCTTCGGAAAACATTTGCCGCTGTTTGTGGCAAGGAAAAGGGGGAAAAACCCTGGAGAAAATCAAAAGCCTTGCTTTTTGGCTTGTGGGAGATCAAATCAGCAAGTTCCCAGTGTGGTCTGGTAAAGTATGTACTTCTGGGTCTCCAGTGGGATGGGAAGGGAAAAGAGATGACATTTTCACACCCCACAGAGAACATGAACACTGGTGTGGCCTAAAGCAATCATCAATTCCTCATTAAAGCCACTGAGGGATGAAGTGCTTGTGCCGTAAATCGGGCTATGGGCTTAAGCTCTGTGATTTAACGCAGTTACTCACTAGTTATGACACACACAAAAAAGGCTTTATAGAAACCTTGACGACCACACTCCACTGTTCTCCAGAGTCCGGCTGTCAAGATCCTTTAAAAACTCCACTGACGTCGCGGACGCAACGAGGAAGCACTAGGGTTAGTCGCTGGCCCCGCTAATAGCGGAGGTCCCTTCCCCCTCATCCCTTGTAGACTGGCGGAGCACCGAAGTGGAACTCTGCACGCGGAAGTTGTCTGTGTCGTGACCATCCGCGAAAAGAGGAACAGCACACAGAGCTCAGCGGTGACACAGAGGACAAGAGCCCCCCCATCGGTCCCTGGAACGCCTGCATTCATTTTGACAGGGGCGCAAAAGCCTTGTTGGGTTTTCTGTGACCGGTGCCTCAAATGGTACCCTATTCTCTGCGTGCGCCGCCACATTAGACCACAACCCGGGGCGAAAGTAGTGCTTTTACACACGGGCAGGGGTGCCATTTGGGATGGTCCGCGTAGACCTTTTCAAGCTGTGGCTCACAGCAACAATGAGTGGGAGTGACAGGAGGAAAGCCGGCACACTCCTCGCCCCTGCAGGGAGCAGGGTTTCGGTCAGCGGCCCCGGGGGAGAGGATTACAATCCTGTACAATTACGTAACGTAATTTTAGTATGGGGACGATTCAGACCGAGGAAGGAGACAGGGTTGCGTAACTTGGGAGGAAGACACGGCTGAGTTTAGGGACACTGGTCACTACTAGCCACTCCCCCCATCTAAAACCTACAGGAAGCCAGCGCACCAAATTACACCCCATTCCCTGCCTAGTACACTACTTTAGACCAGGGCACCTAGGGAGCAGGTTGTCATACGGGAGGTTTTTGCTGTGTGTGGCCGAAGCGGTTGGTTTTCTGCCGTCTGCCATACACTCTGGGAAGCAATGCCGGGTCAGAGACAATGTCACACTCACCTTACGGTGAGCCACCGAAATATTCGGAACGTGAACGGCTCTAAGCGTAGGATTTCCATGAGCTCATCCGCACACAGAAGGGGTAATGGGCATCTCCTACATGTGCATTTGTAAGGCACACACATAAAACTGGGTTTGAATCACATTCCGGTGGATACCCCTCTTTCACCCATTGTCAATCCTGAAATAAGGGGATGAGTTTCTTAAAAAAAAAGATCTAACAAACCTAAACATGTAATGGAGGATGTAGCCTTTTCCAAATGTTTCAAGATAGATCACAATTAACATTGTCTAATTATTTATGTGTGTATAAAATGCATGAGGGAACCATGTACCATTGTTACGATAATTCAGTAGGTTGAATTAGAGCTCATTAGGATATGCAATGTACCAAAACACGCAAATGAGCATATTACATCATTCTACTATTGTGTATCTATTCAAGAGAAAGACCATCGTGGTTACAAATGTCAGTACAAATCAATGACAGGGGATGTCATTCTGTTAAACATTCACATACTTTCAGTTAAAAAAAAATCACATGACATGATTGCTACTCTGAACAAATGAAAACAGAAACTAATTCAACATACAAATGGCTAGTACATGGCCTTGACCAAGTACATGGCCTTGACCAAACTGAGAATTGTGTTGTTTTTCTCTCCCCATTTTTCCAAAATATTCTGCTTTTCCAAACAGGAAATCATGCAAGTCAACAAGTTCTGCCTGGTGATCTTAGTAAGCTCTCTCAAGTTGGCTTATGCAGGGGGTCACTAGTGTATAATTAGATCAGGAAATCCCTGCTGATGACATCTCTGACAACCAATACCCTCTACTAAGGGTTACTATACATACTTATCCAGAGTTTAATTAATACATTTGTTTGTCCATTTTATGAGACATCAGATTTGTGGTCTTGCTTGCAAATGTAATGACAGGCCAAATATGCTTTATGCAAAAACATGGTTTCAGTACAGAAACAATGTCTAATTTTACATTTGAGTGTGAAACCACAGCAGCACTTAACACATAGAGCTTAGCGCAACTGATTAAAACTGCAGGTGAAAAGTGACGTGCCTTAACCCATTCAGGGGTTCATGTTCGCTATATTTTGGCACCTGTCCGTGTACACTTCTAAGAGTGTGTTTACGAACCAGCCAAGCCAGCTGAGAGTAACATCATCATCAATGGTTATTGACACAGGTTCACTATTTTAGGTCTGGAGGTAAAGTCCGGAAAGAAACAGTAGTGCTATCTTTCAGTGTCATCGATGTGGAAGTTAGCTAGTTAGACTATTAACTGATAAACTGTAAATGCATGGTGATATGTCCATGTCATAATCCATAGTTTTTAGTTCGCAAAACATATGGAGTAACCAGATAAACACAGACAAATCACCACCATGATGTGGGCGGATTCAGTAAGCCAGCATTATTGTAAACCATCTGCGGAAATGATTACATACAATACTGTATAGAGCAAATTTGTTTTGCTAGGCTTTCTAGAATTAGCTTAGCGAGCCATAAAAGCTTTGTACGGTTGATATATCGCAACGTTATTTTCATTTACCAACTTACCTGGGCTCTTGAGGTTGTACTTGTTCTCCATTTTAGTCAAGTGGAATCAAAATGTAGCTAGAGTGTGTTTTGGAAAGACAGCTTGCGTGATACCAGCTAGCTGGCTAGCTAACGGTAGCAGCTAGCTAACTTAACGTGCGGCAGCTCGATAACACTGACTTTTGATCTGTCTGAACCGTCTTAAGCATGCAAGTAATGTATTCGGTAAAGCTCACCGATAAATAAAGGTTGTATGTCGTTTACCCTAAATAACTGTCATATCAGTTATTTTGCTACAAAGGAAGTCCTGACGTGGCACAAGTTTGTTGTTCCACGAGTTTAGTGGGACTGACCTGCTAGCAACGCGAAAAAAATAAGTTGTGTGACGTCATATGAAAAACGTAAACAGGAAGTCGGACTGTCATGATTGAGACCGGTGTTTTTTTGAATATGGCAACTTTATTTACATATTTATTCTTTATACTTTTCTCTCTTGCTGTGTGTGTGTGTGTGTGTGTCTCGGTGGGCATGTTTACCTACTTCTGGGGACAGTAGTAATTGCATACTGTTTCATACGTTTTGGTGATGGCCCCTGTAAGAGTCATACCTAGAACTTTTGTGTTGTGCCATGCTCTCCTAACTGAGCTACTCAATCTTTAATCTCTAAGGCGGGATGCTTCATCAGCCACACAAATATCTGTACTTACTAAATTTAAGATAGTTTGATGGTAAATTAATCCATTAAATATGTCTAAAATTGTTGTATTACAGAGGCTGTGGCGGTCTAAAGTGGTTATACAATGACACATTATTTCAATGTAAAAGTACCCATTAAATATAAAGCTTCTTGTAGTTATGTTTGAATATAACAAAGGAATAAGACGGTCACATGGGTCCTGAGCTGTTTTAAGAAATACAATCGAAAATGTGTATGTGGTTAACATGAGTGGTTACCTAATAGGATCTTTCCAAGCCAATTTGCAGTGCTATGGAAAGGATGGTCCTTGACTGACTTCTGTGTTTCCCTTTTTAATTAGTTTGCCAGCCTTTCTCTTAAAACAACTGGTTTAGCTGATACAACCAATAATGAAACGCCATCATACATTTACTCTGGTTGAGAAATGTATTTTCAAACTATGTGTGTGTGTGTGTGTGTGTATGACAGCATTGTGAAAAGGTATTTGTATTTATTTCCCCTTTTTCCCGATATATGTATATATTTCCCTCAATGGCTGTTCAGCCATTCTGATGCAGATAGAAAATAGAAAATACTAATACCAGTCCCTTAGGATAGCCACGCAATTAGCTAGCGACAGCCATAGACAGATGTGATCATTATATTTTCAACTGTCTGTAAGTGGTAAGCTATATTTCCCAACATTTGGTAACCCTTTTCCCCGCATACCTTGACAAGTGCTCGTTTTACAATATTCAAAGTGGGAAACGGAGAACGAATAGTGTGGATTTATGTATTTCCTCCAGGCCTGAAATAACAAAAAACGGAAAACGAGCTCGGTCACCCTGTTTACAGTGGGATAACCAATGAACTGACCGTACACGCATCTTTCTTGCATTCTGTTGACACCTGCTGTTCAATGTATGAATGGCTTTGTCCCGAAACTAGACTGAGAACAATGCCGAGATTAATAACACTTTAAGGGTTCTATGGGAAATCTAAAAAACAATCGTTTGGAGTTGGGCGTGTGGGTTGATCTGTTGAATTAACCTATTCGTTCTGTTTGACATGTGAAAATGTACATGTATCTATGTCACCTACTGCGACAGTGAATCATTTTAAAGAACTTATTTTAAAATGCAGAATCCAGTTTAGAACTTCCCCAGTCCTTTGAGTTAAGACGTATCGGATGCTGTTCGGACTCCGGAGGGATCATCAGCACGGAACATTAGTGAAAGAAGAAACTTGACTACTTTAAAATGGAAATGGTTTTAATTGGCATGGGTATTTGGCCGTTTATAAATGGCCAAATCAAGTAAAAAACAATACATTTTAAAATAAAATATAAATATTACAAATGACATCCAATATCTGGGTGTACCTGCACGCAGAAACGCATTTCCCAGTACCGACCGCCAGATGATGCTTGAGAGCTATTAACACATCTGCAAATCATGTAGATAACGTTCAGTCGAACTTTGTCTTACAATTCCTTGAGAAGATGTTTTTGTGGCCGAAGCCTACGCATGAAATAAATTCACATGACTTACGTTAGCAAGGTAAGTGTTTTATTTATTTACGTTTGTTGTAATGAATAACACATCTTGGATTGGCGAGAGACCTATGTGATTACCACATATAAGTCATTGGTATTCCGTGAACTTAGTGCGTCATCTGAGTTCATATTAAGATGTACTGACAAAACGTCGACCACATCTACTTTGTTGGATATAACAAAATAAAAGAAACAAAGTTATAATGTATATTACAATCGTCGGAGCAGTTGTTTTTAATGTTTATTGTCACAGTATCTGCAATGTGGTCAAATCTGCCTACAGTTTGCTGGCGACAATTCTGTGTCGCACAAAACACTGGACTGATGACTGCTGGGAACTATGAGAAGATTGTTATTTAAAGTCCAACCTTTTGCCCCCAGATTCTTTGGTCTTTATATGTTATGCAGTTATGGAAATGCTGTTCTTTCTCTGAGCTGCTCTCCCAGCGCCCCATATGTACCCTACAGTAACGTAAAGCTAGCCGATACACTAGTCTCTGCCTGCCCAGTGGGGTTATTATAATGTAAGAGATTGCTGTTAGATTTATGGGACCTTCTTGAGGAATTCATCTCTGAGTGAAAGCTGAAGGCTTCTTGTACGTTTCTGGTGTTTTTCTTATCTTCTTCTTGTTAAATATAGATATATTGTTTTTTAGGCACAGTAGCTACATAGGACACCACATAATTGTTTTGGTACATATAAAGAAGCAGTGTGTGTTTGGAAGACATAAAATGACTGAAAAGGCTATCCTAATTCTTATGTTTAGTACACTGAGATGTGTGAAACATACTCCTCTGCCTTAAAGACTGAGTGCAAGTCAACATGTTGTAAAATCTGAAATAAAGATGTTTGGGAGAAAGCTAGAGGCTCTCAGGACATTTCCAAATAACACACATGTAAGGGTTAAGAATAAATTACTTTACCCACTATGAAAGCCAAAACATTATCTGTTGAACCATTCAGGCTAGAGAGAACAAACCAACAGTGTTTCACATGTTTTGTATTTAAGTTAAATGTTAATATTCTTTTGTCTCTTACCCTACCACCCTGCTATTCAACTGTCCAGTCAGAACAATTCTTCCACTTCCACTCAAAACTAATTTTGAAAGCCTCAGAGCATGTCCCATGAACCTTTATTTCCTTCTTATTTCGGAAGGTCAAATTCATGATTATAGCTTTGCCTCATTGCAAAAACTTAACAAGCAGGTTCGAGACATTTATTTGGGCCAGCCACACTGCTTTTTTATCACAATTATCATTTAGACATGTCCAAAGTCCTACCCATCCACCTTGGGTGGTGTTAACTCAATTTGCACCTCCCTTTTCAGAAACCTGGTCTGTGACCAGGTTTCAAACTACTGACATCATTGACATCGTTGTACCACGACGCATGTCTCATATAACAGCTTGTTGAATAAATCTATTTGATTGAATGTCTTTATCTTGTATGAACCCAATATGTATGTTTTATTTGTCATTTGTGTAATTGTACTGTAGTTTTAAAAATATATATGTTTATTGTGTAAGAGTGGTTTCCCAAGTATTCCTACATAAAATATGTTTTTTTCTCCGAAAAATGTTTGGGTTTACATGCGCTATACAAATATTGTTTAGATATAATTATGCTCTGCTTGAGGCATTTAGACAGTGGAGGTAAAGCTAGTAAAAGTTAGTAATAGTTAGAAAACCATTAAATGAGGTCGGCCCCTTGTGAAGTGACATCTCTTGCATCAAATTACAAACTCTGTAAACTGAATAAGGGCTTTTGAATAGTTTCAAACCACAGATGCCTTTGCCACATGGAAGCTAAGGCCTATCACGTGCCTGAAGAGAACGAAATGATTCATACTCCGCAATAATGTGCACAGGAATCAAACACAGAAGGTAACCTAGGGCGATACCCCAACTCTACCATTCAAGTATAGTCCTTTAGAATGCTCTAATGCAGACACTTATTTTACCTGGGTGATGACACAACCAAAAGCATGCTTCACTGCATGTGTTCCTGCTTGTAATAATTGTCCGCATCACTGTTAAAGGAGAACTAAAGTTCCTGTTCATTAGAGTGCCACTGTATGTACGGTACATCTGTTGTTAACACAGCAAGTGACAAGGAACATGTGATAGTCTTCACTCCTGTTACTCTGCATGATGGGGACCAACAACCTCTGTGCTTGATATGAGCCACGGGTGTGCCCTTGACATACAGTAGTGTATCGCTTCGTGTCGCGGCATGCTAGTTCACGGATGTGGCTTCTGTGTATGAAACTGTACCCCTTTGTTAAGGTTAAGGCACTCAGACCTATGCGAGGAGAATGCGAGGAGACTCACCACCTCTCAGGGAAAGTGAATTTGTGGTCGCTGCCATCATAGGAGTGAGAAGCCATAGGGCAGTTGATCAAGTTCCAGTAATGTTATCCTCTCTTTCTTTGCTTCCTGTGACCGTCCGGAGAGTAGCGGTGTCACCGCCCCTACCTGTGTGCCAAATGAGTCATGACACCCTATCCTTCGTTTAGTCGACTACTTTTGACTGGGGCACGGTGGGGGAAAGGTTTGTCGTGGTATCCCCCTACCCTTGATAGTATGGGACTACCCATGTTCCCATCGCGTTGATGGATTTGCCTCCCTTCTTCAGACAAATCACCAGTGGCCTACAGTGTATTGTGAAACCTCAGTGAAAGCCGTGAGTCACCCCGAAAAAGAGCGTCTTCTTTATGATTTTCCAGGACATTGTGCTATTTGATTAAAATATTTTTTTAGGTGTAATGAAGTGATCTTGTTTCAGGAAAAAAAAAGAGAAAAAGTAGGGTACTAAATAGGTAAATGTATGCAAAATATCTCTTTTCTTTTTTTTTTTTGATTAGTTATATTCATTGCAATTTTTCCATCCTTTCATTTTATTTATTTATTTTTACAATGTGAAACCTAGACATACTTCAGTACCATAGTTCTAAAGAGAAGTAAAATAGATATTTTGACAGGTCCATATATCAAGATGGGCTACTTTCATCTTGGTGGTTGGGTCGTATTAAGCCCTCGGGCCCACACAGCAATACAGGGAGGTTCTGATCACTCTCATCTATGGTCAAATGTCAATTGCTGGCTACTTTTGAGGACTTTCCCAACTATCAAAATCATGTTTTGATTGAACAATTTCCAGGAATCATAATAGCTTTTATCTGAAAAAATAACTGACACATTGCAATTAGCTATTTTTTGTCTCTAAGTGTCATTGTTTAATTTCAGTATGTTATTTAGTATGTATTTAGACTTGAACATTCTCAAATCCCTGGGCTGACCTCGTAGTAAAAATAGCCTGCGAAAATGTTACTTTAAACGTCTCTTAGTATTTTTAACCCAAGAAAAACCGCCAAGCCACCAAGGCCACTGTCTAAACTCTCAAATAAAAAAACGAACAGATTAAGACGTATACAGGGTATGATGGCACTGGAACTGGTAGTCTCCAGATGGAGTTTGAAACATTCCTAAGCCATGATGACAGAGCGATAAAACCTAAACATTCCCCAGCCGTCAACCGCGCCCCATTACGGCTGGACCCCTCGCCGACCCTCCTGCGGCCGGTACACTACAGCCATTGGGCGTGTTGCCACCAGCCATTAAGGGGAACAATTCCTCGTAAAATGAATGAAAACTGCAGTACCGCCTGTGCTGCATCATGTCCAATGGCAGTCTCCAAGCTCGGGATACCGGGGTCTCCGAGATTCCCTTGTCAATGGCTGACATGCACCCCTCAGATTGTCCTGCCCTGCTTTAATAAGCTTAGATGCTTTAAATACCCCATTGTAAGACCAGCCATAACAATATATGTCTAGTTCAAACTTTACATTATTACCCAGGTTTGTATAATATTGCACGCTCTGTTTGCCTAGAGTGCCTTTTTAGTATATCCCAGCTGATACAGAAAAGACACCTAGAAAGAACACCGTTCATGTCAAGTTTAATTATGTTACTTAGGATTTTCATAGCACGGTGATCGGGGTAAATGACTTAAACTGTCTTTCCCTTTCTAGTACTATACAGTGATGTGCCACTGGGTCCTGTGACATGATTTTTGCTGTCCCACATGGTGGCTGAACCGACTGAACGGCGTGACTTTCCAAATAGGATCGTATCAACGCTCTTTCATTTCAAGTCATTGACCGAGGCTGCTTTTGATATGCAAATTGTCCAGAGCGGGCGGTAGTGTGAACACAAAACAAGGACTTAGTTTATGGACGTGCGCGCCGCTGCTGTATTCTCTCTCTGCCTGTATAAATTACGGAGTAATATCTTAGTCCCTTCAAGTTTCATTGAATTATCATGTAAATATCCCATTCCACCTCTTACGCAAGGAACAGGTTTTATCCTTACGGGATTTGTAATTGGACCGAGAGTTCGTCTGGCTTATTACGCGCTGAACATTTTGGGTATGAGCTGTCTTCTACTTTTTTGTGTGGGCTGTCATAGATGGCGTTAAGCCGATTCTATATGAAATTGTTACTTTAGTAGATAAAAAAAGTTTAAATCTGGGACAATGTGTTGCCTCATATGTTTCTTCATCCATCCCCATCTTCGGTATTGTATCCTTGTTCAGAACTGGAGGGTGAAGTCTTTAGTCTGAGTAAATTACAGGTCGAATGTAATGACTGTGCTCAGAGGAAATAATGAGCAGAAATCCCCACAGACTGTACAAAAGTAATTAATAAAAAGCTAAGATGAAAGTTTGTCTGTAAAGAAAGTGAAAGATTTTCTTTAAATTGAACGTCGATATATTACATTCAGAAGAGAAAGTGAATATGCAGCATTTCACATGGTTTGCCACTTAAGATGGTGCATTTCTGCGAATAGGTGAGCGACATTGCAGGTCAGCCTCGGCTACCGTCCAATTATTAAATATTTGATCTCTGTTCAACTACTCCATTTAGGTTGTAAAATGTGTTTTTATCGATGGAAAAAATATGCAGTGAAGCAGTCTATAGTAGATATGTTTTCTTATGAAACGGCTGGACACGTTAGTGACGACAGCTGACGTAGTGGTGAACTTTTCAGGAGAGTAGAGATTTATATCGTATTAGATTTATAGAGTATTATAACTGTAATGTAGTAACGAACCATAACCAAAACATTGGTAGGTTTAAATGTTAACATGTCAAAGAGACAACGAAACAATCAAATACAGAGAACAATATTCTGGATTTGAGAGGGGAGGAAATGATTGGATCGTCATTGTGCTGTAAATAATATCCCCCTGTTATCCAATCAGTGTTGATACAGTAGCTACGCGTAACAGATTTATGTCTGAGATGTATGCGTAGGCCAAGACTGCCTTCCATTTTCTGTCTTGGGTTTCATCATGAAAGCGTTCATGCGTGGAGTCGGTGTGAGTGGGAGGAGTCGCCTAGCTGTTCCCCGCCTCGCCTCGCCGTCTGCTGGGTTCCCTGGGGAGCTGATAAGCGGTCCACGGAGACTGGGAGGTCAGCAGGGCACCAGGTGTTTAACAGGAAAATTATCACCCATAATGGAAGTCTGAAGCAGGGATGCCCATTAAACACTTAGGAGATCAGGAAACCAGATACTGTAATATGGACAAGATTGCTTTTACATTGATTATGGTTTTGCTTACCAGGTGGTTAGACAATGCCTATTTTCATCTTAGGAGATAAGTGCGGACTGATATAAAGGGGTCTTTTTTTTTTAGGGGTTACTGGTCTACTAGTCTTGTTGTGTTGTTGTCGGGAGACTTATGGAGAGGTTGACAATACAGACATGCACTTTTATGCAAGTCTGTTTCAGGTTTAAAGGATATTTGTGCTATTGGTACCAGCAGCCTTCCTAGGCCATTGAAGAGTGAATAAGCCTTTTAAAAAAAAAAAAAATATTGTGCAGAGATGCTTTATTTGTATCCTGGAACAGTACATGTTGTCATTACCCACAACCCCTTGCTCCTTCAGGGCGGCCACTGCTATCATGAGGTGTTTTTAGCGCAGAAGATTTGACATGCTGATGTTTGCTCCGGCCTTTCTGCCTGAAGGTTGGAGCTCAAAACAAAGCAGTCGTAGTGGGGGAGTGGATCTTCTCGGGGGAGTGGGATGGGCTGCTGTTCAGTTCCCACATTCTCTCTCGTTAGTGCTCTCCAGATGGAGGCAAGGCTGGCAGCCCCAGAGATGGGCACAAATTGTACATCCAAGTGTAATTGCATGTAACACAATCATACACAAATGTGTTCACAAATGCATATAACATTTTGAGCTACACTTCCCTCGGTTTTTGCCAAATCAAGAATTTAAATGGCAAAAAAATAAAAAAAGTAATTACAAATTATTTAAAATATATAAAAAGTAGCTACATAGCAAAAATTGAACATTGGCATGATATCCTGGTGGTACAGCACATTATCTCTTTTCTAGGGGCTCTGAGTTTTTCTGGGGGGGGACTTGGAGATGGGAAGTAACACATTTTGACTGGTGATTTCTCATGGAAACCTCAACACATCTTTCTGTATTTTGCTTGGTTTACTGATATGGGAGCTTATCAATGGTTATTGTTGTTTTCCCACAATTCGGTGTGTTTTAACTGTTGCTGTGGTAGGGCTCTTTAAGGTTGGTTTGTGTAAACGGAGGCCCCCCATACTAGCTTACTTAGAAGAGGGCTTGGTTCTCTAGCTTTGATAATCCCTGTTGATTACTGTTTATAGCTGTAAATCTGTTCTGCTTGACCACGCCTACAGGTTTATTGCCAGAACCTGTATGCATGCATAATCTAGGTAATTCGGCATACAAATGATCAACCTCACCCATGACTACCGCAAGCAGTGTGTGTGGAGAGACACTAAACTGAGACCCAGTTTAGACAGACCACTCATCTCATTCATTGTCCAGTCACTCGGCTAATCTCTCTTAAACCCATCCTCTGGAATGTTGTCCATGCTACAACATACAGAAATTGTGTCAGACAAGTGTACATTTTACCTCATTTTTCTGTGTGTCCAAGAGAATCAGAACACAATCGTTTGGTGCCTAGACTCCAGGATCTTGTCACAGCAAACTTCATTACACACAAAAGAGCTGACCTAAGCAAGGGTCCCAGCCAATCGGCTGTTCACTGATTTAGGGTCCAGCAGACGCCCCAAGGCAAGGAAACCACACAAAGCCTTCTAATCCCGAGGCCCACCTCTTACTTATACCTTCTTATGTAACCTTTCTCTGTCTCCACAAGAGCTAGCCAAGTTATGCTAACTCATCCCCACAGTTTATAATGGGGTTGAGTGGTGGCTAGGGCGGAGCTTTGGCGTCACATAAAAACAACAACCTAAACAATAACGGATTCAATCACAACTAAAATGCGGGGTTGCGTTAACGTGGCTACACAGGTGCTAGTTCTGGAAGGTTCCATGTACAGTGAGAGGACCTTGGGTCGAGGTGCACCTGAGTGAATCCCTGTGTCTGACTGGGCTATGACCCAGCACGCTGAAGAAAGACTGCCCTTGTTGCGGGGGAAGGCGTTGAGCTACCAAAAATGGAGGGAGATGTTTTAGGCAGTCTCTTCAGATGGGGCAAAAAAACATAAAAAAACAACAAATAATGTGTGGCGCAATGATCAGACTGTGATGCAAAACAGGAGACTGAGTCCTTTCCTCTATTCAAACTGGATGAATGGGGGATTTTCATGTTGCAGGCACGAGCAGCTCACAACATGTGAGTTCAATTCCAAAGTAATGGAGAATCCCCGTCTTGAAACAACAAACACTGCCAACGGGTTAAGTCCAAGCACCTCTGACAGAAGCCGGAAAATGGAGTTCCAACACCCCTGAAGTGCAGGACACTGAGCAAACATATGGGTCATGTCACAGCGGGGAGGCAAGACACCGATCACTACCATCCTTCACATTGTGATATATATTCTTGCCAGTGTGGACTTGGAGAAGTGAACTCTGCACCACCCTGAACTGAATAGGACCCAGGCAAGGGCGGGATGTAGAGAAGTGCGTCTTGTTAACAACCTCATCCCAGCCTGTCCCCTCCACGCTCAACAACCTCATCCCAGCCTGTCCCCTCCACGCTCAACAACCTCATCCCAGCCTGTCCCCTCCACGCTCAACAACCTCATCTCAGCCTGTCCCCTCCACGCTCAACAACCTCATCCCAGCCTGTCCCCTCCACGCTCAACAACCTCATCCCAGCCTGTCCCCTCCACGCTCAACAAC
>JACXGK010008200.1:0-23062 GCA_016801125.1 Novumbra hubbsi
ACCCCCCCCCCCCCCCCCCCCCCCCCCTAATGTCAAAGGCAGCTGTAGTGTAAAATGAGACCTAACACTGGGACTAACATACAGGTAAAGTAAGCAAACTGTGGGGATATTCTTTGTTTGATATGTAGGGAGATGGAGTTGAGGGGAAAAGGAGGGGTGGAGAACGGGAAAGAGGAGCGGGGAGTAGAGGAATGGGGGGGGAGCATGGCTGAAGCAGGATAGGTATGGAACAAGCCTGGGCTTATGCGCTCATATTATTTTAATCTCAGAAGCCAACTCCAATGTAAGCAACATGGCAGGACTGGCCATCGCTTCAATCACATCCAGATCAATGGCCATGCTGTTTCAGCCGTTGCCTTTAGACATTCTCATTAAATGTGAATCAATAACGGGTAAACACACACACACGTACCTCATCATCACATAACTTCAGAAATACTTTATTTAACTGCTTCTCAGACTAACACCTTTAGCACATAGGACGTTCTTAACTTGTTTACTTGTTTTTTTTCAATATGATTTATAACGTGAGGATAGCAAGTGCTATCCTCCTTGGCTGTGTTAGCTACGTTTCTCTGAATTAAACTGAATCACATGTCAATGTCAATTAGCTCTAAACTGTAATCAAAGATCAGGTGGTTCTTTAGTGCGACCCTACGGGCCCAGGTCAAATGACCCAAAGAGCACGGGTCAGGTGACCCTACGGGCCCAGGTCAAATGACCCTACGGGCCTAGGTCAAATGACCCAAAGAGCCCGGGTCAGGTGACCCTATGGGCCCAGGTCAAATGACCCAATGAGCCCTGGTCAGGTGACCCTACGGGCCCAGGTCAAATGACACGATGTGCACTAGTCAAAAATACACTGAATATTAGGGTACGATTTGCAAAAAAGACAATGCAACATTATTTTCAAGTTAACATCATCTAAGGCACGGGTGTCAAACCGGTTCCGCGGAGGGCCGAGTGTCTGCAGATATTCACTCTCACCTTGTACTTGATTGAATAATTACTACTCATTACTACATTACTAATTACTACTACTATTATTACTGTCACTAATTGGTTAGTTTCTGCCCTCACTTGGTTGCGTAGGTCTGAACTGGGAACCAATTAACAGGAGAAAACAAAAACCTGCAGACACTCGGCCCCCCGTGGAACCGGTTTGACACCCCTGATCTAAGGGGTCATGATGGAAACAAGACACATTAAGGTAAGTGTTTTCAACACCAATCACTGTGTTAAAGCCATCTAATTCATTCAAAATGGTTAAGAGAACGTTCCGGTGTCTATATGTACGGAGATGTAAAGAACCCCATGGTATAGTACTGTAACCATTTTGATTCGTGCAGGAGTTTGTGTGTTTGCTGTATTCAAGTGTGTTTGTACTCATTTTCTGCTGTGTGTTTGGGGTTTTGCGGCGAACACGGATGTGTTTGAGCCAATAAGCCTGCGTCTGCAGTAGCATGTGCTGACGCAGGTGAAATGTGTGCGTATGTGGTTTACAACAGGCGGGCTGGTGGGTGGGTGGTCACCTGGGTGAAACACGCATCGCCTGGCTCGTACAGCATCTGTTAGATCTGCTAGTTACACGTCACTTCCACGACACCCACGTCGTTCCATCTTATTGCCAGTAACAGACAGGCCATTCATGGGTCTGTAGCCCCAGAACCCCAGGCTAATACCTGCGGTATCATGGTATGCGTCCCAGCTGAATCACGGAGCTCTTCAAACCAATCGGACACGCGGGTGAGGTACTGGCTTCCAGCAGGGGAAAGTACCGTTTGGCTTACCGGGTGAGTAAAGGTGAAATTAAGGACTTTTGATTTTGCAAGGCCCAACGTCCTGGATTTATGTGATTCTGCCTTGACCAGGTCCTCATCTGCTAACTGGTGAAATTCATTTTCTTGGTGGACTTTAGGTTAGAGAAAAAAACTTGTGAATGTGCAGTACATGTATGCAGGGCCTGCCGTGGTCTTTTGAAAGCCCTGGGTCAAGTTTGGCTCCCACCTTGGCAAAGCAAATGTAGTCAATTCACCGCATGTCTTTAAATATTGCAATGGGTGCAGAGAACGTTTAATGCTTTTAAAGCAGTATAATGACAACATTTAGATATTTTATACAAGAATATTAAATTCCACTCATTTTGACATGCCTGGGAGAAATGTGAGCATTTTGTTTAAAAGTGAATTTCCTTCTACAAATGATATCATAATTCATGACATTTACATTTTTAAGCAACTCAACATCAACCAGCATTCAAGACATCTGAGGTGAGGCAACCACAATTCAAAGAAAGTTCAAATTAAACCGTTACCACTGATGTCACTGCAAGTAAAGAGAGACAAAGTGCTCCTCGGCTCCAATCACTTCTCCCTGGAGTCAACCCGGCCACTAAGTGTTAAACCATATTTGCACAGCATAGCAAAACTAATGCTTTCAAACTAAATCAAAATATAAACGCCCATGTCCTAATCAAATATTTTCCTTTGGGGGGGGCATGAGCTAAAATGAATTGGTGATGGCGGGGGGGTCATCAGTAGGATCAGAGTATGCCCTCCCCCTTTCTAGTTGTGGTCCTCTCGCTCTCCCCTCTCCAACTCCTTCCTTGGGCACTAGTCTATATGAGGAGGTCGTTTCAGGTGGAGGCTGAAGCCGACTGACACACACACAAGTCACTGGAGGGAATTGTTGTCCTGGTAAGTGTCTCCTTTTTCTACAAATGTCTGGATGCATGTTAATTGTGAAATGTGATGGATATTATGGAAAGGTGTCACTTAGTGATGAATCAGCCATGGACATTGTACTATTTCCTCCAGGGAAATTGTACTATTTCCTCCAGAGACGTTGTACTGTTGTTTTGTGTATTTTTGTAAAATACACTAACACTTAGTGTTTTTAAATTGTATGTTTTGCATTGATACTTCATTGCCTTTTTGGTTTTTAAAACTAAAAAGCAACGAACGGTGCAAAGTGTGATCTTTCGACCGTGTCATGCCTTTTATCAATACTACTAAATTGACTGTTACTTGTAAAACAGTAAAATAAAAAAAATCTGTGAATCAGTAATGCATTAGTAATTTAAATTAAGTATAAAACTTGTGATTTAAGGAAAATGTAATTTACAAAGTTGTTTAGCCAGTCTTTCATGAATCCTGACACAGATATGAATACTTTCTGTTTATTCCCACAGCAGCTCTCAAAATATTCATTCATTTCATTCCATTGAAAAAAAGCCATGTATATGAGGCTGCCGGACCAGATTGTACAAGACTTTTATTAGTGAAAGACGTACCGTCTCAGAGAGGAAGAAAACAACAACCCTGTACCACCTCTACACAGGCTGGTAACCAACAGTGCAGTAGCCTGTATTCTATTTATCCCCAGCCACCCTGGTCTTTCCTTTTCAAGCTCTGTAAATCAAGTTAGTTAGCCTGGAATATCACCCGTCCGTATCGCTCAATGAGTTATAGGAGTAAACATTGACCTGTAAGGGAACTACCGTACATGCGGTATCTGTCATCACAGCACAGATGCATGTGTTAAATGTTCTCCAGATACTCCCTAGCTTTCCTTGACCGAACTGTTCCCCACTAGTGTATGAAACCAAGCATAAGGTTCCCATTGATAGTATGCCAAACCATAACTTTGTCAATCGGTTTAATTGTCGGGTTTTTACCTCAAGCGGGACCGATGGAGGGAGCTACCATGGTAGTTCAGCGACTTCAGGTATAATGCGTCCTTTCTTCACACGGTGAGAGCAGAAACGGTGGCCATGTGAGGAACGAGTTAAGTGCCTGTGGTTGTGGAGAGCAGAAATGTGAGGTGAAAATGTACAGCAAAACCCCAGGAAATACTGCTGGAAGCCGTATGAGAGTGAACACAGGGCGTATCTGTTATGCCCAAGAGCTTCTGACTTGTAGTCACCACAGTGCACCCCTGTATGGCTACGGGCCACAGAACATGTACCAAACGTGGGGACTGCCCCCCGGAATGGCTCTACATATGTTAACAAACTAGAATTAGAGCATACTCTTCTCGGCTAACGTATTTTCCCATTTTTCACTTGTAGGACAACCCTGGTGGATTGGCTTGCTTCTAAAGAAGTTTGTGGAATCTCTGAAGGCTGTTGTTTCTCTATATCGATTTACAACCCTTTAGTTATAATGGTGTTTACTTTATCCTTCCTCATTCTGCTCACCACATTTCCCTACACTCTAACCATGCAAAACAACGAGAGGAAAAATGACACGGGAACTGCAAGTGAACTCAAAGCCCAAGTCATCGCTCTCTCCCTCACAAAACCTAAACCCACAGCCACGCTTGTTAAACTCACCAAACAGACCCTTAAAACTACCCCAAAAGTCCTAATTGAAACCAAAGCTAATCAGACTCTCCCAGTCCCCTCAATCCTTATCAAGCCTGTGACAGCAATGCTTGGCAAAATTACCAAAGAGACCTCTAAGCCCACTTTTAAAGCCATAACCCCAACCACAGCCAATAAGACACACCCAGCTCCCACAAACCCTATCAAGCCTCCAACAGCCAAATTCCTCAAACTGACCAAAGAGACCCCCAAACACACCCTGAATATCCTAACCCAAACGTTTGTCAATAAGACACTACTAGCTACCTTAAACGTCCTTAAGCCATCAACAGCCACAGTTGTCAAACCTTCTAAAGAGATCCCTAAACCTACACAGAAACCCCTAAAACCATCCATAGCCAATCAAACACACCTAGCTCTCTCAAGCCATGTCAAGCCTTCAACAGCCACAGTAGTCAAGCTTTCTAATGAGACCACAAAACCCAACCAGAAACACCTAAGCTCTACTGCTGCTAATCAGACACTCCATGATCCCTCAAACACTGTCACAACTCCAACAGCCAACCATGTCAAACTTTCTAATGAGACATCTAAATCCACTCTGATTTCCCTAAGCACTGCCGCAGTCAATCAGACTCTCCCTGCCCCCTCAAACCCTGTCAAGCCTCCAACACCCACACTTCTGAAACTCTCTAAAAAGACCCCTAAACTCACCCAGAAAACACTAAGCCCTAACACAGCCAATCAGACACTCCCAGCCCCCTCAAACCCTGTTCAACCTCCAAATGCCACAGTCTTCAAACTCTCTAAAGAGAACCCTAAACCCATCCTGAAACACCTAAGCCCTACTGAAGGTATAGATCATACACTCCCAGCCCTTGCAAAACCCCTCAAACCTAAAACTGTTAGCAATCCAAAGACCACAAAGACCATCAAAGAGAAACCCTCCACCACATCGCCACAACCCAACACCACCAAAGAGAAACCCTCCACCACATTGCCACAATCCAACACCACCAAAGAGAAACACTCCACCACATCACCACAACCCAACACCACCAAAGAGAAACCCTTCACCACATCACCACAACCCAACACCACCAAAGAGAAACCCACTACCACATCGCCACAACCCAACTCCCCCAAAGAGAAACCCTCCATCTTATCACCACAACCCAACAGCACCAAAGAGAAACCCCCAAACTCATCACCACAACCCAAAAGCACCAAAGAGAAACCCTCCACCACATCACCACAACCCAACACCACCAAAGAGAAACCCACTACCACATCGCCACAACCCAACTCCCCCAAAGAGAAACCCTCCATCTCTTCGCCACAACCCAACACCATCAAAGTGCTCATCGCCTCTGAGCCCAGCTGCATCAACAAGGACGCCAGCAACCGCACAAAGGAGCCTTCCCAGACCCACGAGCTGAAAGTGAAACATGATGGCTCCCCTATAACACTGACCCACCACATCAGCCTTGTTCCTACGTTCTGCACCGGGGCCTGTGTGGCCGAGATGGCAGCACTGAAAGGCCGCGTGGCTAGGCTGGAGAAAGAGATGTCCCTAATGAGGAGCAAATGTACGACTGGCCTTCCGTAACATTATGACATTCTACTGACCAACCATTTCCCTCAGTTGTGGACCTAATTCATGAGAGTAGTTGACTGACCAGCATTTATTTAGCACTAGTCAGAGTGCAGTACCTGTCCACATTTGACTTGTCTGTGTTCACACTTTTAACTCTACTCCTTGTTGTATTAGGTGCTTCCTGCGCAACAGGCCATTGTCCCAAGGACTGTAGTGGAAATGGAGAATGTGCAAAGGGAACGTGTGTCTGCCTGCCAGGTTTTATGGGTCTAGACTGCAGTAAAAGTAAGCTACCTTTGTCAGTTTACCAGATTTTTGGGGGGCTCCAATATATATTTATGTTTCATGAGGTATTGCAGAGACTCAAAACAAACAAAAACTATTTGAACAATGGGATTCTGTTACCATTCTTAATAGCTACACACGTTTTTCAAATGCGTTTTTGTAAAATATTTGATGATTAACTTATCGTTTGGTTTGAAATACATCTATTTAATTTTAATTGTAATCTCATTCTCAGCATCCCTCTGTTACCATGGAATTGCCCACAAATCCATATTTTCTTTAATTCCCAGAAGGTGCCAAAGACAAAGTCCAAATAACAGTAGAGACAGTGACATTAAAGTTGTCACCTGGGAGCATAAATGTCAAGAGTGAGCAGGGTAAGGATGCAAAGGCGGACCAGACACTCTTCAAAAAGAAAACTGATGCCAAAGATCTAAAGAAGGCTACATCCACCAAAGAAGGGGGTGACATCAAACCAAAGGACACCGCTAGTGTAAAAGCAGGCCTTGTGAAGACCACGTCCAAACAGGTGGTCAGAGTCACTAAAACCAACAGTAAATGCTCCCCACGTTGTAATGCCACAAAGACTGGACTGGGCCGACCCACTGTGGGACAAGTTCTGTTGAAACACCACAGGGAAAGAAAGCAAGAGAGCAAAGGCAAAACAACAGTTTTAAATAAGAAGTCCAAACCCAATCTGAAGTTAGAAGTGGCCGTTAAGGAGGAGTCTGCAGTTAAAGACAAGGCCAAATCTGGCAACCTCAATGACCAGCCCCAGGCCAACATCACCCAAAGCATTTTGAAGACGACCACGAACAAAACCCAGTCCAGAAAAGAAACACTGGAACAGTCAACCTTGGCCGATAAAAACATCACTCTAACATCTGAGATGAAAGTTGTAAAAAAGGACAAACTAGGGAGAAATGTAAACGGTACAAAGGTGTCGTTTTCTACTGACGGCACCGAGTCTGTGACGAGGAAGATCATGCCCCCAAAGGGCAATAAGACGGAGGCAGACGCCCCTAAATCTAGTGGGAATACGGAGTCAGGCAAGGACAAGATGGTTACACAGAGGAGTAAGCATGTCAACGTGACCACTGTGGAGACCACCTCAGGAGTCAGCGGCCTCAGCAACAAGACAACAGCTATTCAGTCCTCCAGAAACACCAGCAGGAAAGCCGGAACAGGAGTCGGCGGTGGACTTGGCTCTGTTAGGGTTAGGAATATCACCACGTACAGCCTCACCCTCACATGGACGGCACCGACAGCCATGTTCAAAAACTTCACTGTCTCCAGAAGAGAGCACAGGGAAGAAGGTGAGGAAGAGGAGGAGGAGGCACGACAAGGAGCCGCCCTTGGCGGGGAAGACAAAGTCCCGGTGTCTGTCAACGTCACAGAGATCCTAAGACAGAGTGACGGCACCAACAACACAGCCTCCTCCGACACCAAAGCTCCCGGTAGCTCCAGAGGTAGGGCTCACACAAAGAGGTCGTCCGTGGTCCTTCCGGGCAGTGTTCGATCTGTGGAGCTTGGTAACCTGCGCCCTCAAACCACCTACTCCCTGCACATTTATGGAACCACTCCCGTGTCTCGCTCCAAGATTCACAGACTAACCGTTGTGACAGGTAATTCGTTCAGGCACCAAACCCGCACAGAGGCTTGTAAACACTGGCCACATTTTTTTTTTAATAATTCCTGTAACATTTTTCTATTTTCAACTGAAGGGGTTTGTTCGTGTGGTGGATAGTCCTCATGTCTTGCTTGCATTTATTTACTGTAGCCGTACTATACCATCATTTAAACTGTAGCCGTACTATACCATCATTTAAACTGTAGCCGTACTATAATATAATATTTACTGCAGCCGAACTATACCAGACTTTTACTGTAGTCGTACTATACCATATATTTTATTGTAGCCGTACTATACCACCAATTTTCTGTTGCCGTACTATACTGATATACTACTGTAACTCCATGTTCTCTCCTGAACTTTACTGTCACTTTGGCGCCCCTCCATTGACGTGTCCTTCCCCTGCAGGACCGGAGCCTCCCACAGAGATGGTGTTCAGTAACGTGACAGAGTCCTCTTTCTCTGTGTCCTGGTCCAAACCAAAGAGCACATTTACCGGCTTCAGAATCACAAACACTCACCTTGTCACAGGTGAGGCTGTTCCCCTAATTCTTATACTCTTTTAATCCAAGTTACCTCTAAGCGACCAGGTGACCTAACTCGGATTACACTTTAAACGGTGTCAATGTTTGGGAATGTGACGACGTCCAGTCATTTGTAATCAGTGTAGTTACTCTATTCGGTCGTCCTTCATGGCGACAGGAAAGAGACATTCTGTGTCCGTGGACCCCCGGCAGTCCCAGGTGTCTCTGTCCAAGCTGTCGTCGGGGGCAACTTATGAGGTCGGAGTCACGACAACGATCGGGAGGAGAGAGAGTGACTCCCTCACAGGGAGCGTCACCACAGGTAACACTGCGCCTCCCCCGAACATCCTGAAACGTCCCGTTGCCACAACGATGGCGCACATCGCCACGTGTTTCCTCACACGGCTTTGGTTGCCTCGCTCAGTACGACATTAAATATGGATTTTTAAACGGATGCAACAGTAAACGACATGCCACCCATTGTGTCTGGAATGCAGTGCCGGCTCCCCCAGTGGCCCTGCGGACGGTCAGCGTCACAGACACCAAGGCCCTGCTGCAATGGACCCCCGCCTTGGGAACCGTCGACCGTTTCCTCATCAGCTATGAGTCGGCCAAAAGTATGTGCATTGCATGTCACTATGCTCTGTAATACCGCTAAGCTGTGTAATCACATGTGCATTGCATGTCACTATGCTCTGTAATACCGCTAAGCTGTGTAATCACATGTGCATTGCATGTCACAATGCTCTGTAATACCGCTAAGCTGTGTAATCACATGTGCATTGCATGTCACTATGCTCTGTAATACCGCTAAGCTGTGTAATCACATGTGCATTGCATGTCACTATGCTCTGTAATACCGCCAAGCTGTGTAATCACATGTGCATTGCTTGTCACTATGCGCTGTAATACCGCTAAGCTGTGTAATCACATGTGCATTGCATGTCACTATGCTCTGTAATACCGCTAAGCTGTGTAATCACATGTGCATTCGTATGCCAAAACAGTATGAATCAAAAGTTTGGACACGCCTACTTATTCTGTTTTATTTCTTCATTTTTACTGTTTTCGGGTGTTGAATAATAGGGAAAACATAAATTAACGCAAATGGAATTGTGTATTAAACAAAAAAGTGATAAACAAACCAAAACGCATTTTGTATTGAAGATTCTTCAAAGTAGCCACCCAGTTTTGCACACTTAAAATTCTATCAGCTAGCTTCATGAGGTTACACTTAATATCCAGCCTCGATCTCCATCTGTAGACATTACACAGATAATAATACAATCACCAAACATTAAACAAACCTTTTATAAAATATTAACAACTGCTTGCTAAAGGTTAAGGTTAGGTTTAGCATAAGGTTTAGGGTGAAGGTTAAGTTTAGCGATAGAATAAAGGTTAGGGGAAGGATACAGATATGGGTGAGGGATAGTAAATAGTAGTTAAAATGTTACAGTCAGTAAAGTTTTACCATATTTCCTTTTAACCCTTTTTTGGTTACTACATGATTCCAAGTGTGTATTGCATAGTTTCAATGTCTTCACCAAAACTCTACAATGTGGAACATTTTAAATACCCATGTAAAATAGCAAAAAAAATAAACATACTCGTGAATGAGAATCTGTGTCCCAACCTTTGACTGGTACTGTATGTGTGAGCCGTGACCACTTCCCCTCCACGCTGTGGTTTAGCCTGAGCTGTCCCCCCTGCTTTGACTCCCACAGCTCCTAATGTAACAGTGACGGTGATGCTGTCGGGTAACTCGGTTCAGCACCAGCTGAGAGGCCTGCAGAGAGCCACTCTGTACACAGTCAAAGCCCTGAGCCAGAAAGACAGCATGCAAAGCACAGCGATCACTACCACCTTCACTACAGCCAGAGGTGAGAGCATGGGGAATATAACACGCACCCATGCACAACAAATCACATGAAACGACAGTGGAGATATCGTTAAGATAAGAACCTCAGAGCTCTGGACTGATCGTTTCATATTATTGCAGCATTCAAACGACGCTGCTGGCATCTTCTTACTTCTGAGGTTTTATTGTATTAACTGTGCGTGTTGTACACACAACAACACCGTGACAAACAGCCAGTGTGTGTGTTTACTGTGCGTGTTGTACACACAACAACACCGTGACAAACAGCCAGTGTGTGTGTTTACTGTGCGTGTTGTACACACAACAACACCGTGACAAACAGCCAGTGTGTGTGTTAACTGTGCGTGTTGTACACACAACACCACCGTGACAAACAGCCAGTGTGTGTGTTTACTGTGCGTGTTGTACACACAACACCACCGTGACAAACAGCCAGTGTGTGTGTTTACTGTGCGTGCTGTATACACAAGGGAACTATGCTTGCAATGTCGTTCAGCTGTACAGGCCAGTGAGGTGGGAGCTCGTTCAGCTGTTGTATCCTGGAAAGCACTCAGTTCGTCCTTCAGTAGCTACAGAGTGACCTATCAGACGGCAGGAGAGGAATCCAAGGTGAAACTATTTCCTGAATTTCATTCTTCAGCTGATGTTTGCCAGTTAACTCATACACCCTCAATAATACTATTATTCTACCAGCTAGAGTGCTAGTATGTTTGTCCTATTATGTATCAACTTCCTGACCCTAGTTTTAAGACAAGATCTTAAACAGATCTGGGGCCAGTATACCATACAATGTCTGAATAATCCACCACTTATAGAAAAGGTCAACCAACACTATTTGAGGTAAAACAGATGTTATCAGCGGTTTACTCTGTAATGAGCTGACTTCTGGTCCTCCATATTCCCCAAGGAGGTGATTCTGGCCTCCAGTACCAAGGAGTACAAGCTGACTGGACTGTTGTCTATGTCCAAGTACAAGGTCCTGGTGGAGGGAGAGGAGGACAGACAGTACACATCCATTGTCACCGCTGAGTTTATCACAGGTAGGTTATGCATGTGAAAACTTACTTTTCACATACGTCTCCCAATTTCGTCAACTTGACGTTAGCCCCATTTTTGAGCCAGCAAGATATCCACAGTAAGGTATTGCAGTCATTTCATTTTGCCCTTTTAAAGTGACTGTATCGTAACGCTGCTCCCGCCTGACAGGAAACCTGCGTTTTCCGTTCCCCGCGGAGTGTTCAGAGGAGCTGCTGAACGGAGAGCTACAGTCCGGAGAGGTGGACGTCTACCCAGAGGGGAAGAATGGGAAGGCAGTCCGAGTCTACTGCGACATGGAGACTGATGGGGGCGGCTGGACTGTAAGATCCATGGACTGGTCATCTGACCGGTTACACGTTACACCCCTCATTACATATAAACATGCTAGTGTGTCACTGCGGTGTCCACAACTAACCACACAACTACATTAAGTGACATTCTCAGCATGTACTCAAGGGCATTTAGCAGAAGAGGTTGACTGGGGTTCTCTGATTCTAAAGGGTGCAGACGGGATTCGTTGGCTGCATCTAAACAGCTTCTTCTAATTCCACACGTTGACGATCGTACAAACCTTGGAACTCTGACTGGCATTCAACGGGATAGGAACTGACTCGTTAGCGATATACTACGGGAGACTCTTACGACACATTTCCAATCTACCTCTCTATATTAGCTTTGTGAATTTGTTGAATAGGTGTTTCAAAGGAGAATGAATGGAGAGGCCAATTTCTACAGATCCTGGAGTGATTACACCAACGGCTTCGGAAACCTCAGCGGGGAGTTCTGGCTCGGTAAGCACAGTGAAGGCAACTACCACAGCTCATGCATTCAAAACACATATAGTCGCTATCATCTCCACTACGAGGAGGAGTAAACTACGAAGGGTTGGTCGATTCATGTCCAGATGACGTTTTACCTTACTATCCCTCTCTTCCAGGCAATGGGCTGCTTCACAACCTAACCGGCATGGTCCCAGTGAGCCTGAGAGTGGACCTGCGTTCAGGCAACCAGACAGCCTTCGCTCACTACACAAACTTCACAGTTAAGCCAGAGGCCAAGTACTACGCCATCGAGGTGTCAGGATATACCGGCACGGCAGGTAGGGCGGGGAGAAGCAAAGGTCTGCTGAGAAAGAAAAGGAATATCCATGCGCACTAGCTAACATAACTAGCTACGATAGAATGCCCAGTAATGCGGTGGATGACATCCATGG
Organism: Novumbra hubbsi; assembly: GCA_016801125.1. Classification (NCBI taxonomy): domain Eukaryota; kingdom Metazoa; phylum Chordata; class Actinopteri; order Esociformes; family Umbridae; genus Novumbra; species Novumbra hubbsi. The sequence continues at coordinate 12,497 of JACXGK010008200.1, forward strand.
GAGAATGCTTTGCATTTGACTAAAGCGGTAGCATTCATATCTCCCACTATAAATGCGGTTGTACCTTCTCTATGTTCCCCGTCACATCTATAAGGTGACTCCATGAAGTACCACAACGGACGGCCATTCTCCACCAGAGACAAGGACCCTGAGCCACTGGGCATCCACTGTGCCAGGGCCTACCTGGGCGGCTGGTGGTACAAAAACTGCTACAAGACCAACCTTAATGGCCTTTATGGCACCGACAAAAACAACCAAGTAATTTCATTTTATTACACTGTTATTCGATTTTTATTACACTGTTATTAAACTGTTATTACACTGTTATTAGACCATCACTGCCAACGCACCTGCGTGTACTGTGTTACAAGGTGTTAAACTGTCTCACCTGCGTGTACTGTGTTACAAGGTGTTAAACTGTCTCACCTGCGTGTACTGTGTTACAGGGTGTTAAACTGTCTCACCTGCGTGTACTGTGTTACAGGGTGTTAAACTGTCTCACCTGCGTGTACTGTGTTACAGGGTGTGGTGTGGATCGACTGGAGAGGCAAGGACTCCTCCATTCCGTTTACTGAGATGAAGCTACGACCGTCCCGGTTTTCCTTTACAACACACGGCTAAGATCTTCCTCCAACTTGTCCGTCCCTTTAAATGTTTCTTATGAGAAACAGTACAGGGGCGTGCCAGGAGAACCCAAGCCCTTGGAAGGTGTGTTTCCTGCCTACCTGACAGTACAGGTGCGTGCCAGGAGAACCCAAGCCATTAGACGGTGTGTTTCCTGCCTACCTGACAGTACAGGGCTCGAGTTCCGTACCTCCATCATGTCAGCTGTCTCTGTCCCTCTTAAGGATTTCATACAATTGTAGACAGGAAATATTTGTGATTGCAGCTTTTTGTATTAATATTATTATTATTGTTGTGTCCAGCTCTAAGATGGTTCTATTGCTCTGCCCCCAAGGCATCTTTAACTGATGCTCGTCACAAAGGTTTGCCACCTCACTACTACTGTAATTGAAACAAAATGCACTGTCTCACTCTATTGGAATAAATGTGGCTATCGAATACCTGGATGGAGATGTCCCTTTAATTATTTACATAATTAATTAAGTAATTGCTGATTATTGTCATTGATAAAATATTCAGAAGAAATAGACATGCAGGAGATGGACTTTGACAGGTAAGCTGTGAATAATGAGTGACATCATCGTTACTAAACACACGTTTCTGGTGTAACGCGAAATGACAAAGACACCCAGGCTTCTGCCCCAATAGCCCTCAAGTCTGTATACTGTGAAGTACATTGTACACCCACATGGAACATGGTAAATTGGGCCTTTAGGGAATAGGGTGTCATTTTGGGATGCAGAATTAACACTACTCTATGACTGCTCTGTTTCTGTAACGCAGAAACTAAATCAGAGACAACGTGTTCCTTAATTGTGGACTATTGGCTTGTAATCCATAACAAAATCAGAGACACTGTGCTTCTTTCTTGAGGACTCTTGGCTTGTCATCCATAACTAAATCAGTGACAACGTGTTCCTTAATTGTGGACTATTGGCTTGTCATCATAACTAAATCATAGACAACGTGTTCCTTACTTGTGGACTATTGGCTTGTCATCCATATCTAAATCTACTGGCTGCTTTAATAAGAATCAACATCAACAGAACAAAGAAAACATAGCTATCAGACCACCAGGTCACAAATCCCTGGGACTTGTGTTTAATCATCAGGTCGGTAGATAAAAATAACAAGGTCAAACCAGGACAGCATGGACTTCACTATATGCCAAACTACAGAGGAGAACCAACTGTGATTGGTTCAATTAAGCGTGTGGACCTGCAAACGGTTTTGAGGACATGCCAGAACGATGGACAGAACGATGGTCTATATGGACTCTTGTCTATTGGAACTCCATAACTCCCCTCGAGCCATTCGCAATGGGCCGAGCGACAACAACTGAAAACAATCCCTCACTACAGGGGATCCCCGAGTCAGAGATGTGCCAACGGCAGAAGACCTCCTCATGGTAGAGAGACGACTCGGGTGGTTGGTGATATTATCTGTGACCCTGACAACCAGGAGAGGAGACCGAAGGTCCATACTGATCATGGAAACCAAAAAACAGGCATGTTAGAGCCCTGAGGGGTGTAGTGGGGATGGAAGAGAGAGCAGAAAAGCCTGAGAGTTAGGAGAGTTACAACAGTCTATTGTGGAGGAGGATCTCAAAACAAACCACCTTCGCCTCTGAAAACATTACTGCTTTTAATCATTTCCATGAATATTTACCAATGTGATACATTGTGCCCTCGATTACTTCTAGTGGAGCTTGTGTGTTCCCAAATCCGTTAGTGCATCCAGCAAGGTGAACATCTTCATTAAAATGAAATGCCCGGGTGAAACCCGCTTTGAACCCCCCCCAAGGATAACAACTTATCGTACTGTTGTTTCTCACAGCACATAAATACATTAAACGAACGGCGTTCTTCTCCAGAGGGTCATGACAATATTTTCCCATCCTTGAGCAGGGCCACGCGTACACACACACACACACACAAACGGGTCACGTATAAAAGGGGGAGCCCAGAGCGCTACAGGATTTTTCTGGGGGTGCGGGTTGCATCTCAAAGCTCCCCTTACGATGGCGTTTATTTCCCTGCTGAGTGTGGGCGGCGTCTTCATACTTTCGTTGTTATGGATACTGCTCTTCTGCTTCCCGGGAAAAAGAAACCAATTACCAAAGGAAGATCCCAAAAGGTGTCATTCAAAAGGTAGTGCTGCTTTTTTCCCCTTCCTATTTGTACTGTGTGATATATGTCATCTTGACATGAAGTAACATATTACAGTCTGTCTTCAGTAGCGGTTTAACTTAGCTGTGAGCATGCCATGAACGCCTGACATGATCCATTATTACACAAATGAAGTAATTTTCCACATGAGAATGTGTTTCTCCCCCCCCCCTCCCTTATCATCTCCAAACTGCTCAACCCAAGCTGTTGGGTCGAGGCTTCTCCACTTTCTCCATCAGTTCTTTCCCGGTTCTATTCCTCCCTCCCTTCCTGGCCCCCTCTCCCTCCCCCTGCTGGGAAACCTGCTGGAGCTGGCTCACGAGCACCTGCCAAGTCACCTGACCTTCCTGGCAAGTCGCTATGGCGACATTTACCGTCTGAAGTGTGGCAACACCAGTAATAAATTAACTTTTCACATCACAACCTAAAACCGAGTGACCTCCTCCATCGGTCATAAGTGTTGGGACAGCCAAGTCCCATTTGTTTTTCCCAAGTCACATGAAAATACACTTGATAGATTACTATGAGGCAAGGGTACTGAATGGCATCTCTCATTCACGTCCGTTTCAACACATAGACGTTTTACCCACTAAGAATAACAGCAATGAGAATTCAATCCAGCGCAAGTATTGTGACAATACAACTTAAAGTAAATGCAACTATAAAAGCTAGTACTTAACAAGAATCAAATTCTTATTATCGTCCTTTGAGACGCTTTGCTAAGCCTTACTTACTGCCTCCATCTTGAGCGGTTGCGTTGACTTCACTGTCCCAACATCGACGGAGGGCACTGTAACGGCACTCAGTTGAAGACTGTTCAGATTGATATTTAAATTGAAACATTAAAGTGTATCAATACAGTTGTAGCACAATGTCTGGCTTCAATCTGTACACCGCCTTTTTTGTAGCCATGGTGGTGCTGAACAGTGGCGACGTCATCAGAGAAGCCTTGGTTAAGAAATGGTCGGACTTTGCAGGGAGACCACATTCCTACACTGGTAAAGTACATATTATCAGACCCACTCAAGACTTCCCAGAAACCATTCTGTTTTGATACTCTGAGCCAATGGGGCTTTCTCCTCCCTCAATCACACCCCAACCTCCCTTCCCATATCTCCTCACCTGTCCTCGTACTTCTCCCATTACCTCTTTTCCTCTCTCTCTTCCTCCCATCCCCTACATATGCCCGTCCTCTCCTTGTTTCCTCCCTCGCTCCCCATCTCTTTTTTAGGAGACGCAGTGTGTGGAGGAGGACGCTCCATCTCTCTGGGAGATTATAGCGAGGAGTGGAAGGCCAACCGCCGTTTGGCCCACAATGCACTGCAGCGCTCCTGCCAGGAGTCACTAGAAGGGGTCATCCAAAAACAGGCACTCAATTTGAGACAGGTAGGAAGGACTTGAACGGAATATGCATTTATTATCCTTTACACACTGACAGTCTGACCTGATCCTTCAAAAGTCTGACCTGCATACATAGTCAATGCTTCGAAAGAATGAACCAAGTCAATATTACGAAACACATTAGTATTTATAAAACAAGAATGTTGAGTCACAGAATAAATCAAGTCTGTCAGTAATGGATTGCCAGGTTATTTCCAGGCACCACAGTACAGTGTCTAAGCCTTTGCTAAAGGACAATAGAACACTTAAAACAGAGAGCAGGACCGTCCAGCCTGAGGTGGCTTAAATAGAATAGAGACAAGACAGTCATCAGGGAAAACAGGTGTCCAATAATCTCAACTAACCCGTCAGACGGGGTTCACCCCTGGGTCCTCCAGAGTGCCATTCCCTAACAAAAGGCACAGGCATGAGCTAATTTTGCCCCCTCAGCGGTCATATAAATAAGACCCTGGTCCAATTCATAAGCTACAGTACCTTTGGCATATCAAGTACTATCCCATCCAACCATGTTCTCAGAGTGTAGTGGAGTTGAAGTCAGTGAGGTCAGCTATGCAGTCCTTTCATGCAAAGATCATTCGTTGGCATGTGCAGTTACAAAATGTATAATTAAAAACCTGTGACATTTATCCCATAAAATGTATATGGCATGTACCCCAATTGATTTGATTCCCTAATTTTTGTATTTCAGCTGTGGCAGAACAGTAGTATTAGATCATGTATTGATTCTTCTTTACTTTAGTGAGGAGAGGAAAATGTAATTCTATGACGCTGTAACCCTTGTACTACCTAACCCTGCTTACCCTGAGGGTGAGAGGTTTGCGTGCAAAGACATTTCAAAATGTTCTTCAAACGATTTATGATTAAGATAGCAACAAACTCAACTGACTGGCTTCAAAGACTCCTTCACAGGGGTGATGGGGTCATTCGCAGACAAAGGATTGTCGGCGAACATTGGGAACCGAATCACCTTAGTGAAAAGAGCTGTCCGTTTAGTGAACTGTAAAATGTTAACTGTAAACTTGAAAATCTGACTTTTAAGTAGAATCTGTAAGATTGTCATTATTACCCAAAACCAGCCTTTGACACAACAGAAAGACGACAGAGCCAATTTTACATTCCTTAACTTTGGCGTCATCAGATGGGACACAAGACAAACCATTCATTGACAATTGACTTTGCTTTTTGGCCTTAAGTAAGATTAAGAAGAATAACAGCCTAAATAAAAATAACAGTTTGTAAAAAAAAGATTCATTGGCGATCACAAACATATTACATTGCATTGGATAGTGTGCGTCACCGGTTAAAAATAGCATGCGTTACTGAAGTTAATATCCTTAGCATCAACAACTGCCTTGTCTTCTAAACTAGCTAGGCTGGTTTATAAAATAGCTTCACACGCTGCCAGAAATAAGGCCTTTAGATCCCCTTTAATTACACACCTGAAATACTTTCACTTAGCCCATTATATTGTCACTACGTATCAATATTAAAGCGGTGAATAACCAATGACTGACAGTTGATAAAGGCATTTATGCAAGGCATTTATCTTTTTTACACTGTTTCTACACATACACCAAGCTATTGCCTAGATGCCGTGTGTAGCGATGCGTTTCTTTTTGGTGCTGGTTTTACATGTATATCAGTACGTCCAACCTGTGATCAGGTGCTGTTGGACTATGACGGAGGCGCTGTGGACCTCTCTGAGGATTTCACGGTAGCGGCCAGCAACGTCATCACAACATTGGCCTTTGGGAAACAGGTGAGTCTCACACCTGGGTTAAAATAGTTGACATTCTCTTTCAAACACGGTATTCACCTGCGCCTGATGGAATGGGACCAATGAACCAGCGCCAAATAAACAAACTGGCAGCACTGGCAGTCTCAATCAGACGCACAATGTACTTGAAAGGACACCTTATTTGCCCAGTAACTACGTCAGTCATACAGTCTGTTCAGCCCATAGAATCTAAAGTGTCCTAAATCACACACTATGTAGAGCACAATACCCGTGGTTCCAAACTTTTTTTGTTACTGTACCACCAGTAGAGTTGAAGTACCCTCTCAAGTTAATGTTACTAGTTATCTCAAGCACCCCCTGTGGAACGGCCAAGCACCCCCTGGGTACTACACTCTAGTAATAGGCAGCCAATTGAAAGACATTATGCTGTGTTTGTTCCAGTATGAGAAGAGTTCGGCTGAACTGCAGCGTCTGCATGGATGCCTCAATGCGATTGTGTCCTTGTGGGGCTCTCCTTGGATCTCTGCTCTGGACTCCTTCCCACTGCTCAGGGTCAGTCATGTTTATACACCACACCCAGGCCCCGGGCTAAAAAGCCCTTCTCATGACAATTCTCCCTAGAGCAAGCTCTAACAAGTTTAGGGCTTGACTTAGATTGTGTATTCCTTAATAGGGAAACTGTATCCATGAGCTACTAGAATGACATACATGTTAGAAAATGACAATTTGTCAGTAATTAAGCTTGACGGTTTTGCTCAAGAACAGAATGACAGGTTGTTAACCTTGCTGGCTGTGGGTTTTTACCTAGCAACCATTCAGTTACTTTATCATATGCTCTAAACCAGGGCTGCCCAACCCTGTTCCTGGAGATGTACTGTCCAGTCGGGTTTCTCTCCAACTCTAATTTAGAACAACTGATTCTAATAATTAGCTGGATGAAAAGCTTGATCAGGTTAGTCACAAATGTGGTTGGAGAAAAAACCTACAGGACAGTAGATCTCCAGGACAAAAGATCTCCAGGACAGAAGATCTCCAGGACAGAAGATCTCCAGGACAGAAGATCTCCAGGACAGAAGATCTCCAGGACAGAAGATCTCCAGGACAGAAGATCTCCAGGACAGAAGATCTCCAGGACAGAAGAGCTCCAGGACAGTAGATCTCCAGGACAGAAGATCTCCAAGACAGAAGATCTCCAGGACAGAAGATCTCCAGGACAGTAGATCTCCAGGACAGTAGATCTCCAGGAACAGGGTTGGCAGCCCTGCCCTGCTCTTATCCACCGCCACTCAAATGTATTTATATGTTTCAATTCTTCCAAGAGATTTCCAAATCCTCCATTCTCTCGTCTCCTGAAAGAGGTGGCCAGGAGAGATGACATAATCAGAACACACCTTAATGAGTTCAAGGTCTGTATAAACAACTTAATTATACAATCATTTAAAAAGCATATGGCATTTAAACAAAGTGTAAATTGATGACATGGATAATAGGCTGCATTGCTGTCACAGATGCAGGCCCCAAGCACAGCATCTGACGGCGCCATTGCCATTACAGGAGCTCTTCTCCAGGGACTAGAAAAGCCTCAGAAAGGAGTGGTAGGTAATGGCTTCATAGTTTACAACAGTAACTCATCAGGAATTTGTTTCACTCTAAAATCCTGCATCACAGTACATGAGTGTTCAGAGAGCAGGACGACACTCTGAGCACTACTACTGAAATGGTGCTCAGTACAGCATAGAGAAAGGGTGTGGTTTGGTCGTGGTTCATCTACAGGTCCTGACAGACACCCACGTCCACATGGCCACTGTGGACCTTCTGATCGGGGGGACAGAGACCACTGCCGCCTGGCTCAGCTGGACCGTGGCCTTCCTTCTGCACAGGCCTGAGGTACTGGAACTACTGGCACTCTGTTCCAATCAGCACCACATTGTCTGTACAGGGTTTCCCACTGTGACCGGGGCCTCCGAGGGCCAGCAAACAGAATACTGTTTGAAACCAAGCCGTTAGCTCAGTTCCTAAGCCCGTTCCCATCTCCTGTACAGAGCATTTTACAGAGGGGCAGCTGGAACGAAAGCTCCCGCAGCGCGTCGTATTCCGTAGAACTGAGATCGCGGTGAAATGCCACTCTCAGCCCCTCTCTCTCTCGCCAGGTGCAGAGCAGGGTGTATGAGGAGCTGTGCACGGAGCTGGAGGGCCGCTACCCTCAGTACAGTGACAGGCACAAGCTGCCGGTGCTGGGTGCTGTGATCAGCGAGGTCCTGAGACTCAGACCGGTGGCTCCGCTGGCCGTGCCTCACAGGGCCATCCGGGACAGCAGGTGACTAGCAGGCAGGCTGGAGACCTCCAGCTAACATCACCTTACTGAGCACTGCCACAACGGAGCCTTGGGGAGACCCAGGCACCGCAGAACATTTTGGAAGCTGGCGGTTTGGTTATTGTTCGGTATTGCAAACCGCTACGTAGCTTCTGTCTAGCTCCGCGATTGGCACAATAATGTGCAGTAAATGCATTGACAACCAACGTCGCTCTGTGTGTTTCATGCATTATGTCATAGTCCACGTTGTGTTCAGTATTGCAGGCTATTTTATTCCTAAGAACACTGTCATCATCCCTAATCTGTTTGGGGCACATCACGACCCTGCGGTGTGGAGGGATCCTTACGCCTTTAAACCAGGTACTAAGCTATAAATCTGGTGCTGTACAAACGCAAGCAGGGCAGTAAGTAGTAAACGGAACCCTATTTCTTACAAAGTGAACCATTCATCATTGATTGCCCCTAGGCTTGGTCAAATCCAGTGCACTGATCAGTGAATAGGGTACCGTTAGGAATTCAGACAAGCATTCCTTTGACTTTTCTTGGCATCCCCAGCTCCAGTCTCAGTTGACGGTGTACCCTCTCACTTTCAGAGCGCTTCCTGGAGGGTGGGGGGGCCTCAGCGCGTGCTCTCATGACTTTCGGTGGGGGTGCAAGGCTGTGTCTAGGGGAGGCCGTGGCCAAAATGGAGCTGTTTCTGTTCACTGCCTACTTGCTGCGTGATTTCCAGTTTGTGCTTCCTGAAGGCCAGGCGTCTCTGCCAGACCTGATGGGAGTGGCCAGTGTGGTGCTCAGAGCCAAAGCCTACACAGTTGTAGCACGTCCCAGACCGGGGACTTGACCTCACACTGAATGTACTGTGACACTATTACATCTGTTTCAATCATTATGGTTTAGAGAAATCATTAAAGAAGGGATATATGTATGGTTGTGCTGTAACGGAATACAATAAAAATAACTGTGTCTTCTCCTTATATGTCACCTATTAAATGTTTTCTCTTCCCACAAACAACCTATGGATTTCTGACTTTCAATATGAACCAATGGCAGTCTTATTTAGAATGTAAAGCGGTCAATTCAAAACTCACACTTTTATAGGTTTGCGGGTAAAGTCAACTTAATTCTACATTACTCAAGCTACTCTAGCAAACCAAATACTTTTGTTCAAACTACTTTTAATGTGATCTCATGGTGTTTCATACGGAGACAACAGTTCCCAGACGAAAGACACAGATACGTCACATACAGACATTATAACAGAGATTTTATAACTATGCACAGGTAGACCCCTCCCTACACCTGTATTAGCCAATCAGAGGTATTTGCGGGAAAACTCACCAGAGAACAAAGCTCCGTACGTTCTCTCAATGCCACATAATCAATACAAAATGGAGGATGTAATGACATCTAATCGATATACAAAATATGTGAACTTACCAATAGGTTTACAAACATGTATAGGCATACTAAAATTATTCAAATACTATATTTATGCCTTTATCAATAGGGCATATTAATAGGCATAATACAAATTATCCTCTACGAATGCTCATTTATTCAGTAGAAGAAAGGTGATGCTTTGAAAGAGAGGGTACTACTCTTTCGGCAGAACTCTAATTATCTTCAGGGGTTTGGCAAGGATGTTCATCAGGTTCCTCGACATGTAGTAAGGCTTCTGCATGGTGCCATAATTTCTCTCTAGATCTTCCACTGTGGAGGAGACAAACTATGAAGCTGCTTCTACTCAAAACGACCTTAAATGTATTATACTCGGCTGTGCTCTAACTTCCTCTAATACACTCTACTATGATATTTTACTTTCAACATTAATATACCCTCCTGTACCTCTCAGAAGGTTTACTTCCCTACAGTAACTAGATCTTTAGGTTGGGCCTGTACCTCTCAGAAGGTTTACTTCCCTACAGTAACTAACCCTTTAGGTTGGGCCTGTACCTCTCAGAAGGTTTACTTCCCTACAGTAACTAGATCTTTAGGTTGGGCCTGTACCTCTCAGAAGGTTTACTTCCCTACAGTAACTAACCCTTTAGGTTGGGCCTGTACCTCTCAGAAGGTTTACTTCCCTACAGTAACTAACCCTTTAGGTTGGGTCTTTACCTCTCAGAAGGTTTACTTCCCTACAGTAACTAGATCTTCAGGTTGGGCCTGTACCTCTCAGAAGGTTTACTTCCCTACAGTAACTAACCCTTTAGGTTGGGTCTTTACCTCTCAGAAGGTTTACTTCCCTACAGTAACTAGATCTTCAGGTTGGGCCTGTACCTCTCAGAATGTTTACTTCCCTACAGTAACTAGATCTTCAGGTT
>JACXGK010008201.1:0-14532 GCA_016801125.1 Novumbra hubbsi
AGGTAGGCACGAGGGTTTGGTACAGGTAGGCACAAGGGTTTTCCTCTAGCTAGTTATTCTAAGACTTGTGGAGTCCCTGTCTTAGGAATCCAGTGACAACTCCGATGTCTCTGAAGAGCAGGCTCTGCAACTCATCTGTAAGATCCTGCGTGTTTCCTGGAAGGAACAGGACAGAGACGTCATATTTCTGTCCTCCCTCGCCACTGAGTTTCACCACAGCAGTCCCAAAGAAGGTAAGGCTAAGATACCGGATAGAATATGGCTCTTCTACTGTATCGCTTTCGGTGCATTAGTAGGTGCATCTGAATGTAAAATCATCAACCATGTTTTTCTTTTTTTGAACCCAGCGTTTCTGTTAAATAATTAGGTAAATAAACTACTGTCGTAAATCATAAATTGAAAGTGTGTGTCTGATTGATATTCACTTTCCCAGTCTACTCTGACTTCAAAGACCTGATTGGCCAGATCCTGATGGAGGTTCTCATGATGTCCTCCCATTCGCATGTACACAACCCCTTCGCCAGTCTGACGGCTACGTCCCAGCCAATCACTGCAGCCAAATCTTCTGATCGTCACCTGACACTCGTCCCGCCCTCCAGCCAGGGCAGCAGTCCCATGGCTCCCTCGGCAGGCTCGTTTGGGTCCAGCTCTCTCTCCAGGCAAGTTCAAGTTGACCACACCACTTGCAACAGGCATTTCCCTCATGTTTATTACAATACAACTTAGCCTATACTAGAGAAATGTGTTTTGAGAACAAAATGTAATTTGTTAAATTGTCCTAATTACAATCAAAATTTTGTTTACAGATCAAACTAGTAGCAGTAGTTTAAAGGATAATAACAAAACGGTGATAGTATTAATTAATTCAATTTCAATTTATCATTCCATTGTCAATCAATACACACAATTTATCGCAATGCATTCTTTTGTCTATATATCGCAGCTCTGTCCCTGTGGCCTCATGACTAGCCCTTATTCCTGGGTACATACATTAGGTTTGTGTTTAAAGCCTAAAAGGTTTAGTGATCTGTGTAATTTAGTTTATCATCTGATTCTGAGGATCTGGCTGTCTCATTGGAATCCATTTTAGATCCTTACAATTGAATCAACAAATGTAACTGCTTGGGCACTTACTCTATCTTTCGATTCGGTTTTATACACCTACTTATTTGGGCTGGAGATTGTATTATAGGAGAATGTAGCTCACTCAACCCCACTCTTTTGCCATGTCGTCCACAGCCTGTACGGATATAGTCCACATCCACAGGCTTTGACCGCTGCCAGGATGAACTGTCCCCCTGCCCCCACCTCCAATGTCACCACGCCACCCTCTCTGCCTCCCGTGGTGCCCTCGAGTCCCCCAACCGTGGCCAACCCCTCTCGGATGTCTCTCAACTCTTCCTCTGCCCCCCTGCCCATCTCCCAGCGCTACCGACCCTACTCTGTTACCTTTCCCTGGGGGGTCTCCACTCCCCCTAGCCCCACCCCCAGAATGGCTAGTATCCCTGGGTTCCTCCCTTCAGGTCTCCCTGCCCTGGCCAATGCCCAAGTCCCGGCTTCACCGATACCCGCCGTTTCCCAGTCAATTCCCTGCCCTGCCACAAGACCACGCCCACCCACCTCCATGCCCCTCCCTCTGGTGCCCCCCTCGCCCAGAGAAGCCTCCCGACGAGCTGCCCTGGCCGCCCGGATCCCGTCTAGGTACCGTCTCCACCCCCTGTGTGACGCAGCGTGATGCACAGCAAGCTACCTTACTAAAACATTAACCCTCCCCTCAGCCTCCGCCCCACCCCCCACGACTCACCCACAGTGGTCTTGGGGTGGGACCTGAAACGCTTGCCCTGTGGATTCACTGATGGTAGCAAACACTGTGCTGTTCTTGCTCGTTAAGTGCTATTAGACGTCCCAAATGACACCCTATTCATTATGGAGTGGACTTCTGTTGAATTGGTCCAAGGTCCATTGTACCACTTTTCATGTCCTCTGGGTTCTCAGCATTGGTCATGTTTGGTAATAATATCACTGACGATGACTTCACACAAACAGATGGAATGTATTCTACTCTGGACTAAGCACATTTTATAACTTTTCTTTGTTTTGTTTAATCAAATGCATGCATAAAGAGGTTAATCATCCACCATATGCAATGTATGGGAGAAAGATGCTGTAGAGGAAAGCTTTTGAATCTTCTCATTGTCCCCCAGCCAAATAAGCCTGCTACTTTTACTACAACCACACATTTTTTATGCTAGTTAACAGCAACCAGCGTTTGAATGGAGTGAAGCCAATTGCAGTCAATACTTACCAACTTGAAAATTAACATTTCCAGATGTTCAGCAGCCTAATATATCCTTGGACATGTGTGTATGGATATGGGATATGGTCAACAGATGCAATACGATGTAAGTGTTCTGGTGTTGTCAGTTGTTCACAACTAGGGTGTAGCAGGAGTTCGGGTCATGCTCATTCCTTAGCCCTCCGCTCGTACGACCTGTCCCAACTGTCTATGTCCATCTATGTGTGTTTCCACTTATTTCCTGTCTTCCCCGTTCTCACACCCTGTTCTCCTTCATTTCTCCCTTTTACCTTCACCCCTCTACCCCAGCCCTCTCCCCCTCCTGTTCGTGGCTCTTTCTGACATGTCTCAAGACAGCAGCGATGAGGAGCCTGGGGAGGAGCAGGAGGAGGATTTTGCACATGTTCAGTTTGGGTCAAGGTATACACCGCTGCACGGTGTGTGTGTTCAGTTTGGGTCAAGGTATACACCGCTGCACGGTGTGTGTGTTCAGTAGACATGCTGTCCTTTGCTATTAATCCCCGGCCTTGCCAGTCAGGTTCCCCTGGTTGCTGTTGTTGTTGCGCTGTGGCTTCATCCATATTAATCGTGCCCACGGTCCTTTGTGAATGACTTGCCTTTAAAACACTTTGGGATAATAGGCGGTTCTATTGCTCATTTTGGGAATCATCCTGAATTGCACAACGTGTTTAGGAAACAGTACTGTAGATTACTATAGACCATGAGGGCATTCTTCCTTGCAAAACTAATGTTTGATATTTCTTTCAGAAGAACTCGAGTTGCTAATTCACTTGCCCCCCCAAGCCTCTTGCTGACTCTGGTTCTGCTATCCTGTCCTTTTATTTTGAATGACGATCATTTCATTTGTTTTCTCGCTCTGTGTAGTCTGGGTGCCACAGGAGGAGGAACCACCTCAGAATCCTGCAGTGACCGTTTCACCATTGAACCATGCAAGGAGACTGAGATGCTCAACTACCTCATCGAGCGCTTTGACAGTGTCGGCATGGAGGAAAGAAAGGCACCGAAGGTACGTCGTGTACGTCACAAAGAAAAATTGCTCTCCACTAGAGTTTTGACACGCTTTCGTTTGGAGTCATTGTTCTTAACATGCAGAACCAATTTATTTTTAACACCACAAATCCTATTTTTCTGTTCTTATATTTTTTTGCGAGAATTTGTACCTGTTTTCGATTCACTACCTTACACCTATTTATTCAACGGCCTGCGATTGCTTCAAAATAAATAAAGTTGACCACTAGGGCGGCGTAGTGGTTGTGGCCCGTTCAGGTTGCACAGGCAATCCAGCTCCTCCAAGATGGCACGTCCATATGTTCCCTCGCAAGGTTTGCTGGGTCCACCAGTACCGTCTCAAGAGCATGGAGGGGGTCCGGGCAGGGCCGTGGAAGAGCATCAACCCAGAAGCAGGACCGGTGTCTGCTACTTTGTGAGAAGGATCGGGAGTCCTACCACTAGCAGGCTACTGGTGTGCATGTTTCCCACCAAACTGTCAGAATCAGACTACGTGAGGACTCTAGTGGGACCCGTGCTCACAGCCCAGCAACGCCTGGAGACGCCATGGTGAACATTATCCTGCCTGCAACATCATCAGACCATCACCTGACCGCTGATGAAGGCGTTGATGCCATTGACTGGCCCTCATGTTACCCAGGCCTGAATACAGTTGAGAGCCTCTGAAACGTTATGTATCGTACATCCAACCCTGCCAAGTAGCGCCACAGTCTGTCCAGAAGCTCCGCTGATGCGCTGATCCCGGTGTGGGATGAGAGTACCCAGGACACCATCCACCGTCTCACCAGGAGCATGCCCAGTTGTTGTGGGGACTCCGGCACGGCGGGGACATACACACTACCGAGTCAAACTGAGCTGCCGTGATGAAATTCAGCCTGTGATCTCAATTGTTTATTTTAGTTTTTTGGTGTGAGTTTGAATCCAGTCCTCAATTGGTTGGTGATTTTGGTTTCCTTTGACCGTTGTTACGGCATTAAATTGGAATTCCATATATTATAGTGGTTTGCTTCACATATGCAAAGTTGTTATAATGTTCTCAGTTCCACTTGAAATCTTTATTATGAACCCAACAACTATGACGCCCACATTGTTCCACTGAGCATTCCTCTCTGTTTTCTCAGATCTGCAGCCACCCCAGTGTTAGTCAGCTCCTCAGCAACATACGATCACAATGTATTTCCCATGCTGCTCTTGTTCTTCAAGGTGCCCTAACGCAGCCCAGGTCAGTCTTCCTGTCACCTTCCTGTCACCTTCCTGTCCCTTTGCTGTCACCTTCCTGTCACCTTCCTGTCGTTTAGTTTTTTCCGTACAGTTTTGTCTGTTTACTGCAAATTTGGGGATTTGCAATCAGAAACTTATGTTAGGTTATTATTAATTATGGGTCCTCAGCTTTTGAGTATGGTTTTATTCACCGTTTACGTTTACCTCCTATTTCTCGGCATCAAAAGTTTGCTTAACGGGTTAGACATTTTAGTCCCGCAACAGTATAGTTTGACTGATCGCCAGGAGCGAATCACTGCCATGAGAAAAACAAGACTGTTCTACAGATCCTAACAGTGGTCAATTTACCTGTTGGATTCACTGATAGAAAGCAATGATGGCCTGATTCAAAGCATCCCCATACCTTGACATGGGCCACCACCCTGCTTGGTTGTTGGAAGGAGTTTCTGAATGTGTTATGCAGTATTTGGTTTTGCCAGACGGAACAAGGCTTATCTTACTTATTGACTCAAATGTAAATCCGACAGCCCTGTGAGTTTTACTGTCCAATCATCTGAATTGAACCTCTGTAGTTACTTAAATTGCAATTTACCCAAGTAAAAGTTACCTTTTTACCTGAGTAAATAATCAATATAATCAACTTGTGTAAAGAAAGCAACTGAAGTACTAGCTACGAAAGTCAACAAACAAACGTGACTTAATCCATTAGTTATTGGTTTTACTTTCTTATGATTTAGGCCAGCCAAATTGAGTCTCTTGCATATTTACGCTAGTAAACCCAGTAATTCAGTTAACTATGATGAATTAGAGTCCTTCCTCTAATTAGAACCAATGCAAAAAATGTGTTATGATGACAAGATTACTTAAATTGGGCCATAAGTCGTAAGTTTATAATTCTTATTGAAATATTATTCACTACGCAGTACGCAATGCACGTATTGGCCGAGGGTAATCCTGCATAGATGCACCAAAGGCATGTTTGTGTTTTAAACATACAAGTGTGGTTTAAATTAGGCTACATTAATGACTGCAAGGTTTCTCATTGAACGTATTCTAACCTGCTACGTACAGCGCAGCTATACTATGTAGTTGTTTCTGCCTTTCCTCAGGAGCCCTCTGCAGCAGTCGCTGCTGGTGCCCTACATGCTGTGCCGGAACCTGCCGTACGGCTTTATTCAGGAGCTGGTTCGCATAACCCACGGGGAGGAAGAGGTTTTCAGACAGGTGGGTCAACTGACAGACCCGCGTGCGTACGGAGACACGCGTATATACACACCAAGTAGCCAGGGTCGGATCACACCAGAACAGCCTGAATTATTCAGCGAATTGATTCTTTGTGAAAGTCCAATCAAAAATGTACTCTGTTCTTGCTCTCATTGGTGGGGCAGACTTCCCCTTATCTGCCAATTTTTAGAAAACATCACAAAACCCATATTTTTAGACAGTACCTTTAAACACTTTATAAAAAGCCAGTGCTGGAAGTTTTGTGTTCCAGGATGGACTGAAAATGAATTTGTCGTAGATACTTTTGGCTTGTATGTCAGTGGCGGCTGAATGACTGAAATATAAATGTCACACGGCACAGATGCTATAATAAGATGCACACTTGCCATTATTTGATAAGTTATGGTAAAAACATAATTGGGTTGAAAAAACTCAGTCACTTCTTAATTTTCTATAACTGCTTAATAATGCATATACCCAAAGTGATTGTCATGTGGCTTTCTACTTAATGTAAGTAACATGGGCTGACATGTCCGAGCTTTAGTCGTTTTTCAACCAAACTTACAAATGGGTAGAACATGTGACATGAGCCACTAACAGACTTGGTGGTTACAGCATCTCAGAAACTGTTTTACACAGTTCTGTCAGCAGTTGTGCTACTGCAGCAGAAGGCCAATACAGGCTTTCACTCCTGTCATCGAAGAACAGGACTGGCTACAGTCGGCACATGATCTCCAAAAGTGGATTTAAGATTGAACAAATCTTTTGCCCAGTCTGACCAATCTTGTTTTCTGCTGCAGTGTGTGGATGGTTGGGTCAGCATTTGGCATACACCGCTTGTCTTCCTGGATCCATTCTGAAAGGAGTTGGAATGGGAGGTTTAATGCTTGAATCTGTTCCTTTGTTGTCCCTGTGTTTCAGATTTTTGTTCCAGTTCTTCATGGATTGGGTCTGGCTGTTAAAGAATGTTCATTTGACAGTGACAACTTTAAATTCCCCCTGATGGTGAGGTGTACGCCTGGAAATGTGTGCCCATGGTCTTAGATCATGTCTTTTTATCTTTAATGTTTTTGTACTGTCTCAATCCAGTCCAGCTACAAGTATTACTTTTGTTGTTTCTTAATATTAGGCTTATTTCCTGTTTGTCTTCTTTGATTCTTCTGTTTTCTAGCAACGTTAAGATGTCTGGGTTTGACTAAGATACTATATTTTTGTCCTGCTTTGACAAACTTCTTTAGGTGCACAAACCTAAGTCAGTGTCTTAAGGCTGCATTCAAGTGGTTATTAGGCTATTTCTGAATCCATGTTGTTTTGATGTTTACTTATGACATATTTTGTATTCTACAGGCATTAGCTGAGCTCTGTGAAATCAAGTTTGGGAAGACTCACCCTATGTGCAATTTGGTGAGTTTGCTGAAAGAGATTCCGCTATCTACCCAGTTGATTTATAAATGAGGTTGGGAACACTCTTCCTGTGTACCTCATGTTTCCGGGAGGTGGTCAGTTTGGTATTACAGATGTTGTTGACCAGTGCACCTCCTGCAAGGCCGGATATGGCGCTTTGACTCGACACCCAGCCTTTTCCTCACGGCTGCAAGTCTTTTGAATTGCAGCCGTGAGGAATGTTGCCTTTTTTGGTACTCATAATACTTCATCTCATATTTATAGATATAATTCTAAAAGCACGTAAAGGTGAAGGACGTCTCCCAAAAGGCACCATACTACTGTTGTAGTACTCTCAACCAAGTCCCAGTGATACTGGAGCCTCCCTTAAGAGTGACTAGTTTGGAGGTTACCTCGTGCATGTGCCACTCTAATGGAAGTCTGTTTCCAGATGACGTCTCTTCCTCTGTGGTGTCCCAAGTCTCTGAGCCCCGGGACCGGCAGAGAAGTCCAGAGACTGTCCTACCTGGGAGCCTTTTTCAGCCTGTCGGTGTTTGCTGAGGATGACGTGAGTTAGAGAACCTTGGACACGGATCCTGAGTCAGTTTAGCGGTTTCAACACCAATGGCTCAAGGTGCCTTTAACAAACAACAATCCCTGACACATTTCTGGCTAAAGGCTTTCGTGATGGGACCGGAGAAATATTACCCTGTATATGAACCTAGAGACCATGTACCCCAGAGCTGAGTAATAGACTTAAACATGGAAATCAGAATGGGTTCTGTGGCCTAACAGGCTGAAATGCGAGAGGCAGTTTGGCTTGTCCCTGGATCTTTATCCCAGCAGCAAGCTCTCACAGCAAACACCTTTCTTGACTGCTTGATATGTTGACCCGTTTAACCAATTGCCTTTGGAATTATGTTGCCATTTTCTATGGTTATCTAAGAAACAAGTATTTCATTATAAGTTGCCTTTCACCCCTTAGACCAGAGTGGGGGACAAGTACTTTTCTGGCCCTGCAATTACCATGGAAAACACCCGTGTGGTCAGCCAGTCTCTGCAGCACTACCTTGAGTCCGCACGGGTGAGTAGCAACCCCCGGGTCTACCTTCTGATTGGCCTCAAGTTGACACGTTCTAGTCATGGTTTATATTCTTTATCAGGGTGACTTGTTTAAAATTCTCCACAATATCCTACTGAACGGAGAGACGAGGGAGGTAGCTCTTAACTACATGGCAGCTGTGGTCAACCGGAATGTAAAGAAAGCCCAGATGCAGGTAAGAGACGCTACGACGTGTGCTCACTGTCCGTATTCGTAGATCTCAGTTGATTACTGTTGAAGACGTTAAGACGCGTGCTCACTGTCTGTATTCGTAGATCTCAGTTGATTACTGTTGAAGACGTTAAGACGCGTGCTCACTGTCTGTATTCGTAGATCTATGAAGATGTCTGTTGAAGACCGTTAAGACGTGCTTACTGTCCGTATTTGTAGATCTATGAAGATGTCTCTTGAAGACGTTAGGACGTATGCTCACTGTCCGTATTCATAGATCCATGAAGATGACTGTTGAAGGCGTTAGGACGTGTGCTCACTGTCTGTATTCATAGATCTATGACGATGACTGTTGAAGATGTTGAGACGTGTGCTCACTGTCTGTATTCGAGATCCATAAAGATGTCAGTTGAAGACCATTACAACATTTCACATTTGATTCCTTCCCATGCTCTCAGACAGACGACAAGCTGGTGTCAACGGATGGCTTCATGATCAACTTCCTGTCGGTGCTGCAGCAGCTGAGCATGAAGATCAAGCTGGACACCGTGGATCCCTACTACATCTTCCACCCGCGCTGCCGCCTGCAGGTCAGCCCAGAGGAGACCCGGCTCAAGGCCACCATGGAGGAGCTCAAGCTGTGGCTGGCCCAGATCCGTGAGTGGACACCCATCTGTCTGTGGCCAATAAAAAGTGAATAATCTCTGATTCAAGACTTGACAGCGTACTGCGACCGTGCACTCTGTCACCAGCACTGATTAGTGGCATGACGAGGCAGGTCATGCCATTAAGGCTTGTTCGTTATGATAGAAAAGTAGTTATCTGGTAGCATGTAATCAAAGTATTTGTTTTGCCTCCCATGTGATGTCCGCCTAAGGGTACTGGTCTAGACCAGAACAAAATCAGTGGTGTGCTTTGGAAGACATCTTGAAATTGACTGTCTGGAGTCCTCTACATATTGCTGCAATGAAACAGGATCTTACTCACAACATGGATTTTATTAGATTGGGGATTTTATTTAGTAATAGTTTATAAAACATTTTTTTATTTCATATGTAGATTTGATTTACGTTGTTGTTACGTTTTGGTGATTATTATACAAACTATTTTATTTGTTGTTTACATGTAAAGAATACTTGAATTCATATCTCTGAGGGGCATATACTTTCTATTGGATGCAAAGCTAGGGCACGCGTTGTTTCTATTGCGTTTCCTGGCTAACTTATGTGAATTTTCGTTTTTGGCAGATGATGACTCTTCCAAGTTGTCTGAACCCAAGTTCCCCACGGAATGTTTCTTTCTGACGCTGCACACCCACCACTTGTCCATCTTACCTGGCTGCCGACGTTACATTCGTAGGCTAAGAGCCATTCGGGAGCTTAACAGGTGTGTGTGTGTGTATATACACACAAACACACACACACAAGAACTTGATTGTCTGTAATTGTAATTCTTCAGTATTACAGTGGAAAGGAATTCATTGTCAACATTTGTAAGAAGTGTATCAGAGTATGAGTAGACTGTTGTATACAATACATTTTTGGAGTTTAGACTAACTAAAATATATGCTGTTATGCTTCCAAAGTATGCTGAGTATTATTATTGTAATGTTTTCTACATGGAATCAAAAACAAGACAAAAGAACCCAAACAAATGATCAAGTCCAATTTCCTGCTGAGCAAAATAAATCACTCCATCCATACAGGAAAACACTGGTTTTATTTTTAAAACTAGTTTAATATCTAGTAGGCAATGCTTAAATCTAAAGGAGGCAGTTTGTTACATTATGCAGGGTTTAATGGGGGTCTACTTTCATCATGCTGAATGAATCACAACAACTAAGACCCTGCTTTTGCATGTCAGGACGGTGGAGGAACTGAAGAACAGTGAAACCCAGTGGAAAGACTCTCCTCTGGCCAGCCGACACAGGGAGATGCTAAAAAGATGCAAAACTCAGCTCAAGGTTCGCTAAGCAATGTTGTTGACTCCCCCCTCGGTCTTAGCTTTAGGGACCTTAGTCACTCTTCACTTGGCCTGTTTTCTGCTCATTATTTGTTTACATTTCTTCAGTTTGATAACCGTAGAAAAACTAAATCATATTCCATGTTTTGAGTGCAAATCATAAATTAACTTCTGTCATTGTGTTAAGATAAGAGTCAGACTAACTTCTGGATAGCATTTTGGATACAAAGTATTTATTTTGGCCTGTACCTATTGGAAAACACAGTTGGGCATGAAAACACAAGACCATTGTGAAAAGCTTAACCTACTGTTGTAATTTGTGATGTTGCCAGATTGATTTTAAGATGCATTATGTCGCGATCAAGCTAGTTAATATTGAGGGGTGTCTGCTGATATAATACTGGCAACATTGTTTTCTACAGAATATTACACTACATTAGCAATGTTGTCATAAGTCCCTACAGTGTAATGTAGACCAAACTGTACATTTCCCTCATGTCCTCCATAGATGCTCATGGTCTTCCTGCAAAAGCAATAATGTCAGTCGCAGGTTTAAAAAGTTAATCACATAAAATGTAACCTATGTGCCACAATCCATTGGTGTTTCTAATTTTGGGGGTTTTAATGTAATATATTTAATTTATTCAAAAGGTTCTAGCTAATCACTTGTGTGGGAGAAAATGCAACATGCTGTACTCACACAGGCTCAACCCTGCACTCCCTGATAGTTGCCTCCCATAAAGAGACCGTACAAGAATTACTTTGAGCAATTGCAGATGTATTATTTGAGATATTTTGCATTAGTAACCTTTACGGCCGGTTCCAAACCCCAAAATGAGATGTTTCTTTATTCTTTAGTGTCTGTCTGTTCATTACTATCTGACTTTGACTCTTAAATATAGCAGTAGTTCATATCCCGATCTGTCATTTTTGGCCCTAACAGAAACTGGTTCGCTCCAAAGCCTGTGCTGATGCTGGTCTTCTAGACGAGAATCTTTTACGGAGATGTCTGCAGTTCTACAGTATGGTCATTCAGCTGATCTTACGCATGGTGGATCCTGCTTACCCACGGTGAGTCGCTGAGCCGCATCCAGGAACCGTTTCATTTCTGGAATACGCAGTTATAGGGTCAACGGATGGCAAAGTTGTATATCTTAGTGTGCGTTTTGACGTAAGTTGAAGATAGTTTTACAAATATTGTTCATTTTTTATGACCCATGACTTGTATTAAATGTATTACTTTTTGCAGCATGACTCTACCATTGAATCTGGATGTCCCCAAAAGCTTTGCTGCTCTGCCTGAGTTTTACATTGAAGATGTGGCTGAATTCCTGCTTTTCGTTGTGCAGTGAGTCTACAAATTGTACATAATTACAAAGTACAGGACTAGACCATTAAGGCTAAGTGTTGAAAACACTTCAACACTTGAAGCATTCATTTCAATTGACCTTTCTGTACCTAATGCAAATATGTACTTCCATCTTTTATGAATGTTGTTGTATAAGTGAGGCCTCAAGGATGCCTGACTTTGAGCTACGCATCTTTTCTTGTATTAATAAATGTACGGGAAGTACTGTCCTCATCTTCCTCACTGTGCAGTGCATCTTCTCTCCTCTCTTCCATCAACACATTGCTGGGAATGATCCAATGTCCCCCTTTAGAGCGGAGTGGAAGCCGGCTGTAAATGAAATATTAATTGTCTTAACCACTCCCAAATTTAATTATATAATGTCAGGGAAGAGAGGAGCTTTGAAAATGTGTTTAGGGGTTCAGGTTAATTGCTTTTGACATTTGGCCTCCACCTTCCATACCCCCACCAGGTATTCCCCTCAGGTCCTTTATGAGCCTTGTGTCCAGGACATTGTCACCTTCCTGGTGGTGTTCATCTGTAGTCAGAACTACATCCGGAACCCCTACCTGATCGCCAAGCTGGTGGAGGTGCTGTTTGTGACCAATCCAGCAGTGCAGCCACGTACCCAGCGCTTCTCAGAGATGATGGAAAACCACCCCCTGTCCGTCAAACAGTTGGTCCCGGCCCTCATGAAGTTCTACACAGGTGAGTCCGCTTGGTGCAGATGGGGGTTTTTACACCGTCAACAAACTGGCTTTGATCTTTTATTTTCCAGCATGGCTTCACCATAGTGTTACTGCCACCTTAACAGTAACAACTTGACTTGGCTAGAAAATGGAGAAGTGGACTGATTTATACTGCTGTCTGACTCTTGAGGGCCTTACCTTCCACAGACGTAGAGCATACCGGGGCTACCAGCGAGTTTTACGATAAGTTCACCATCCGCTACCACATCAGCACCATCTTCAAGAGCCTCTGGCAGAACGTGGGCCACCATGGCACTTTCCTGGAGGAGTTCAAGTGAGTGTGGTGATCACAGCTTAGTGTTTATCTTGTTGTAGTTACCATTGCGGTGACAGCCATGTCTATAAAGGTCACTCTTCTCTCATGCTGCTTGTAATATATACTCTAGCTCTGGGAAGCAGTTTGTTCGCTACATCAACATGCTGATCAACGACACCACCTTCCTGCTGGATGAGAGCCTGGAATCCCTAAAACGCATCCATGAGGTCCAGGAGGAGATGAAGAACAAGGACCAGTGGGATCAGCTTTCCAGGGTCAGTACAAAAACAAAACGCATGATGATCAACCCACCCAATATACATCTGGAATCAAGCATGTTTCACAACAGACCTAGAGAATAGCCTATACTACCCAAACAGGTCTCTTTATGAGTTGTTTGTGTAATTCACAAAGTTACAGACAGAGTTCATGTATAGCGTGAAAAATTAACCTCCCAAAATGTAACTATAAGGTGCTTGTTAACCACAGGGAATGTTGACTGAAGTATACTTCAGCAGCTCTAATGAAGACATATTTTCAAGATTGAGTGATCATCTGTATAAAAAAGCCTTGAACAAATGAACTAACAGAACAGCACAGCTTATCTAACCACCTACGGCATTGACAAGATTATTCACCACCAAAGTAGTCAATGTTATAGTTGTTTCCTTAGTGATGACTCCACAAACTATTTCGATAAAGGGGCATGTTTTCCCAACTTAATGGATAACCTCAGAAATTCCTGTTAAGTTAGAAATATGTATTAAAACTTCAGAGATAAATTGTGCAACAGTTTTCTTTTTGTCTATAGTTGGTAAGGAATCAAGGACATCTTTTCTGTGAATAGATGCAGTGAAAACTGGGACACTTAACATCAAAGGGTTCCTTCATGATTGAACAATTGTCATGTAATCCACTATAATTAAATCCTCTTTTATTAGCCTTAGCAGTTTTTCAAACTGGCCACCTGCTGCAGTGTCTATTAAACAGAACAATTCTACAATTGCATTTTTATCTGTAAAAGATACAAAATCCAGAATAATTTTCTGTGACAGTGCATTTGAGGCACTGTTCTTCAGGGTTTTCAGTTTTCCAGAATTTGCGATTGGTTTTCCAATTCAGTTGTTTTCACACAAAAAGGTGTTTTTAGGTTTCTAATACGATTCATGGTAATGTTCTTCCGTTGTATTGGAAGGTCTGCCAGTCTAAGCGTCAGGTCATTTCTCTAACCACCGGCCGTGCCTCATTGATTTAATGCATAGCGGCTTTGTAGTTACTATAGTAACCTTACCACTCTCATCCTCAGGAGCAGCAGCAGAGCCGTCAGTCCCAGCTCACCCAGGACGAGCGAGTGTCACGCTCCTACTTGGCTCTGGCCACAGAGACGGTTGACATGTTTCACATCCTGACTAAGCAGGTCCAGAAGCCCTTCCTCCGGCCCGTAAGTACTACTTTGACCTAGGTACTTTGGCCTAGGGCTGGGCGTCATGGCAAAAGAATTATCAGTGTGTTTTTTTTGTATTCTTTGATAATAATAAATATCGCAAATAGACACTTGGAATGGGAATTTCCAGTAATTTAGTGCTCAAACTCTCACATGTTAGAATATATGTAATGCATTTGGAAAAATGAAGTGCGTTGTTTTTAGCTTGAGACTAGCTTGTACTCTACCTGAATACATTGCCATTTGTTGTTGAATTTACACCCAAGTTAACCAATAAAGGTAACCACAGAGCGGAAGAGCACAGACACATCAGGTTCTGTCAAACCGTATTTGTTCACTTGGGATTA
>JACXGK010008202.1:0-23085 GCA_016801125.1 Novumbra hubbsi
ACAGTCTGTGTGTCTGTCCGTCAGGACTATCCCAAGTTGAGCCGGTCATTCTACAGTCTGTGTGTCTGTCCGTCAGGACTATCCCAAGTTGAGCCGGTCATTCTACAGTCTGTGTGTCTGTCCGTCAGGACTATCCCAAGTTGAGCCGGTCATTCTACAGTCTGTGTGTCTGTCCGTCAGGACTATCCCAAGTTGAGCCAGTCATTCTACGGTCTCTGTGTGTCTGTCCGTCAGGACTATCCCAAGTTGAGCCAGTCATTCTACAGTCTGTGTGTCTGTCCGTCAGGACTATCCCAAGTTGAGCCAGTCATTCTACAGTCTTCTGGAGGTGCTGACTCAGGATCACATGAACTTCATCGCTTCTCTAGAGCCACATGTCGTCATGTACATATTGTCGTCCATCTCGGAGGGACTCACAGCTTTGGGTAATATACATGCGTTTACAAATCAAGAAATGCCTGTAATTTCTTTGAAAGTGAGGCTAATTTGTAACACGTGTGTTATAGACACCATGGTATGTACTGGATGTTGCTCCAGCCTGGATCACATTGTCACCTACCTGTTCAAACAGGTAATGCCCATTTCACATTAGTGTCGTACGTGGAGGTTCTACATTGATGTTATCCTACATGGGAGGTTGCACTGTTGACCGTCTGCCTCTGGATTGTGTTTCTGTTCAGCTGTCTCGCTCCACTAAGAAACGACCTGCAGCCATGGCAACAGACGACCGCTTCCTCCACATAATGCAGCAACACCCAGAGATGATCCAACAGGTACAAACTCTCATGTTTATTTGAAACGGGGCGTTGGATACATAAGGATGCAGTCGGGGTTGGTCAGCAGAAGTCAAATGAAGGGTTTGGTTAATCATCTTATCCCCATTTTAATTAAACTATATGCTGAAAAAATGTATCTAAGGTCTAAACTGTCAGTTTTTAACCGAGGTTGTTTTTCGTTTTAAGAATCTGAAATGAATCATGCTGAATGTTAAAAGGTCTTACATGTTCTCTCCGGGGCCCCCCCAAAAAGTGCATTAACCAAGTGGGCCCCTCTCCAGGGTCCTTCACAAAACCCCTGAGTATGACAAGCCTCTCTGGTCTAAAGGCCTAATTACTAGTTCTGAGATTAGGAATGTGACATCATCAACTTGCTGTGCGGTTATCTTTGCAGACACACTCCTCCTGGATGTGTTGTATGCAGCCTCAGGAGAACCACTTACTGGGGAGAACCAGTCCACAGTTCAGAAATAATAGCGGGTTGCTTAAAATGAGAGTTCAGTGAATGATTAAACATCTGGGCCCATCGGGGACCAATGCAAGGGCTGCACGCTTTAGCGCCCCCTACGGGCGTGTCAAACCCCCAGCCAATCGCCGTTTCCGTCTGTGTCCGTCTGGCAGATGCTGTCTACGGTGTTGAACATCATAATCTTTGAGGACTGCAGGAACCAGTGGTCCATGTCCAGACCCCTGCTGGGCCTCATCCTGCTCAACGAGAAGGTACAGGTACCCAACCATATCCTACCTCCCTTACCGCTGAGCCCCGGGAGACAACCGGGATGTCAAATACCACAGGGCTTCTTACCCATCGGATAAACTGAATTGGTGTGCGCGCGTCTGTGTGTGTGTGTGTGTGTAGTATTTTGCGGACCTGAGGAACAGCATTGTGAACAGCCAGCCTCCGGAGAAGCAGCAGGCCATGCATCTGTGCTTTGAGAACCTGATGGAGGGGATCGAACGCAACCTGCTAACCAAGAACAGGGACCGGTATGCACCAAGTCCCAGTGTTGTATGTCAAGGGCCCGAATAACATGCGGCATTCTGAACAATGACGGGGCACGCAACATCTATGTAGTAATTAAGGAATATATACAGACGGGGCACGCAACATCTATGTAGTAATTAAGGAATATATACAGACGGGGCACGCAACATCTATGTAGTAATTAAGGAATATATACAGATGAGGCACACAACATCTATGTAGTAATTAATTTAAAAGTAAATTTAAAGAATATATAAAGCATAAACAGTAACAGAACATGTACATAACAATAGTATTAAGAATCAATTGGCAATAATGTATGAACAGTATGAGTGGAATCTTCAATAGTGCCTATAAATGGATACATTAAAATGTGCTCATGTACATAGAAAGTGACCAGCACATATGAAGTGTTCATGTGACCAATAGATCAGTGTTCATGTGACCAATAGATCAGTGTTGAGGAGCCTTGTGGTCTGGGGGTGCATGTTTGTTAGTCTGGAAGTGTGTGACCTTATGCTCTGGTAACCAGATGGCAGCGGTGTGAACAGACCATAGCCTGGGTGGCTGTTGTTTTTCATGATGTTCCGTGCTTTCCTAAGGCATCGTATGTGTGGTAGATACATTGCATGGAAGGGAGATGGCAGCCAATCATGCTGACTTCCCCACCCTCTGGAGGGCCTATGTGCGAGGGGGCGGTGTGTGTCTTTAGGAGCGACAGCATCCTAGATGTCTGTTTTAATGGTGTACCTGTTTCAATCCGCAGGTTCACCCAGAACCTGTCCGTGTTCCGGAGGGAGGTGAACGACAGCATGAAGAACTCTTCCTACGGGGTCAACAGCAACGACATGATGAGCTGACATTCCACACAAGCACCCTAAACCCTGCTCCGCACAGAGCCCCCCCCCCACACACACTCAACCCCTCCCTCGACTACCCCTCCCCCCACCCCACCAGCTCCTCCCCGCTCGCCCTCCTGGTTCCACCACATTTTTATAGAAGCCTATATAAATATACAGATCTATTTTAAAGCCAGTCCGTAGAGGTCACCGGAGGTCACTCTGCTGCTCGCTTGGGAGGATGGATACCTGGACACTCCTTGGAGGGAGTGTCTGCGGGTGGGTGGGGGGGGGGGGAGCGGATGAGGGGGAAGCTGGTAAATGTAGTTGTTTCTCTGCTTCTGCCTGCCTTGTATAGGAACACAAAACAAGTGTACATTTTTTTTCATAACATTTTGAACAATGTTTATATTGATTGAATTTAAAACACAAAAATGAGGTGTGATTGAACTTTTTACAGTGTAGTGAGTCGGTGCACCTGTTTGTCTGTGTGAGGAGGGAACTTTCTACAGTGGATGAAAGAGAGAAACATAGTGCTCGTCTTATACAGTTCCTTATGGCCCTCCGATTGGTTTGAGTGATGTAAATCCCCACCTCCCTGACTCACCGTGCACTGACCTTAACCAAGCCCCCCCCACTTCCCAAGACCCTTAGACACTTACATTAGCACCTAGACACTTTGCCTAGAAAATGATTTACTTGTTCCTTTAGGATTGGTTAGGGTTTGGTGTACGTGTGGGGTAGGATTATGTAGGTAGGACTGGGATATGGCTGGTGGGCTCAGTGGAGCTGTTAGTTTGGTTTAGGGGCAGGGTGAAGTATCTGAACAGGTTGGTGTATAGGGGTCACAGATATAATTTACTCAACAAAAAGGAGCGTGTGTGTGTGTGTGTGTGTCCTCCTGTGGTGCTGTGAAGGAGCAGGGAGCTCCAGACAACCTACCAGGACTAGAACATTCAGATCTCCCAGCTCCCTGAAGGATGGTTAATTTCTGGATGAGATACTAAAGGCGTCAATCTTTGGAAGAACACAGCTTGGTTTTACAGGGATATGGATGAGAAGAATACCGAACTGTGTACTAAAGAGGTGTGAGTTCATTAGCAACTTGTGCTACTCTACAGATGTTGCTGCTAACTGTTTGTGAAGACTAGCTCATCTCTAACCATGTTGATTTGATTTCCAGGTTTCCATTGTTTTGGTTCCCTAAAGTGAGTGTGTTTGTGTGAGCGTGTCTGTGTGTGTGTTGGATCAGTGGCTTGGTTCTCTGATGTGTGTGTGTTGGACGGTAGCTTGGTTGAGTTGTGTGGATGTCTGCTACATATTATAGTGTCAGCATTGTGACTGCAAATAAACGTCATTGGGTTTGTAATACTTGGCTGTCATGGTTCTTCCATTGCACAAGACGCTCAGGCTTTCACTGTGTTAAGGGACCAACTACAAAACATATGCACACATGATTGCACACTTCCATTTATTTTGGGTCATCTTAATGTACATGAATCAAGTCAGAAGGTAGAAACACTAGGTGAACCTCAAGTCATCGCCAAAAGAGGGCACTTCATTTAGATGACCTGTAAAGGGCTCTGGAACAAGACCAAACCCAGATCAAATCTCACACCTGTAAAAGCCCCTTATACAAAAACAAGGACATGCCATTCCCAGAAATGTCTGGCATAAATAAAAGCAACCTAAAAACGAACACATGCTGGTTTGGGCAGCAATACGTGTGCACACTGGAAACAGGACCACATGCTGGTTTGGGCAGCAATACGTGTGCACACTGGAAACAGGACCACATGCTGGTTTGGGCAGCAATACGTGTGCACACTGGAAACAGGACCACATGCTGGTTTGGGCAGCAATACGTGTGCACACTGGAAACAGGACCACATGCTGGTTTGGGCAGCAATACGTAAAAGGGGTGGAGGATAAATCACTTAGGTGTGTGATCACAGAAACAGATGGGGATGTCAAGCACTGGGGTTGATCTAGTCAGGGCAGCTGGAACATTCTGTTCCGAGGTCAGGGGTCGTAGGGAGATGCAGGGTTCAGGATTTGTTAGCGTTTGTACTATTTTAAGTTGTCAACAAAGCTGGTTGGTACGTGTGCTTTTGCAAACTGGTCGAGAGAGACATCTGTCACCTCTGTACCTGGACTATGATTCTGGCTTTAAGGTTCATATTGAGCAGGGTTAAGCAATGCGTGGCCCAGACATCTTAAATAAGTTTCATTTATTTCCTAAAAATTATTCCTTGTGACTCTTAATGTAATAACGTTCATCAAATTAATTGTAACTTAGGGTATACATTTTTATAATTATGTTCCCGACTATCTGCTTTGACAACACAAAAAAACATGATCCCATGATTGAATCTTGTTGCCCTGATAAAGGGTCTTGTGAAGTATGTTTAGCCTGGTAAACAAGGCTGTTAAAGTTCTGTTCCTGGGCTTGAGGAGGCTGCGTTTACAAGAATAAAGGACACGAGGCAATAAAGGTCTTTGAGTATAGGTTACGAAGGAGGTGTTTTGGCCTGGAATACAGGCGTGTTGAGTCCTTCTCTGTTCCTAGCGATCTCCACGGCAAAGAACTGGATCCTGGTGGCTGCAGAAGCAACATAATCAAAGTCAACACTTGTGATCACTTAATGTTGTGCCCCTGACTCCACCCCTTAAGAGTGACCACGTTTTGAGCGTATTGGTGTCAGTGAGAACGTACCAAAAATAGTGTTTTCCTCAGTGTAATCCTTCTCACAGTCAAGCCGGAGCAGAGTCCCGTAGTTAAAGTCTTCCACCACCCCATCGAACTGGTTACAGAACGGACGCCACTTCTAGACAACAGCACAGTGGAGGTGAGTCACGCAGCCTGGTCATCGTTACTCCAGACAGTACTACATTCACCTTCCCATTATTCACACATCCACGTGTCTTCCGCTTTCACCCTTTACACATCCCGTGTTCTCCACTTTCACCCTTTACACATCCACCTGTTCTCCGCTTTCCCCCTTTACACATCCACGTGTCCTCCGCTTTCACCCTTTACACATCCACGTGTTCTCCGCTTTCACCCTTTACACATCCACGTGTTCTCCGCTTTCACCCTTTACACATCCACGTGTCCTCCGCTTTCACTCTCTACACATCCACGTGTTCTCCGCTTTCACTCTCTACACATCCACGTGTCCTCCGCTTTCACTCTCTACACATCCACGTGTTCTCCGCTTTCACCCTTTACACATCAACAAGTTCTCTAGTTCTCTGCTTTCACTCTTCGCACTTCAACAGTCAGCCGTGAATTCTGTCTCAAAACAGGCATCGTTTGCATGGTTTTCAAAAGAGTCAGACCTGTACCTCTTTGGCCTCTGACGATTTAAGCATGTCAGGATCCAAGTTCTTGAGGTTGAGGTCTGCGAAAGACTCTCTGAAGGATTTATAGATCAGGTCATCCACCTTGGTCAGCTTCAGGTGACTGGGGTCGACGGACGAGATGAGCTACATTCACAGATACACACGCAAAATTATTTCGTTGACTGGGGGCAGTGCAATGATGGTACTGATCATGTGCTGTACCAGGTTAGGGTTCTTTTGAAAAACACACACTTACATTAAAGTAGATCTCTGCATGATTGTAAGCCTTCATCGCCCACATTACTTCCAGTTGAGGCTGAAACCCAGACGCAAGCACAAACACAGTCATGTTATCGAATAAACATGTTATACTACTTTGCTGCAGTCAGATTTAGCATGCCTGTATAGCAATGGCTTCCAATCAAAGGTTCTACGATGTTGCTACTTCGGGTCTTTAAAACGTAGCTGTAGAATATTCAATGAACCTGGTATTTAGTATGAACACAACAGATGTGATGAAGAGGTCAATGAAATGCAGACTGTGGGGGATAGAAAGACACTGTCATTGGTGCTCAGTAAATACGTATTTAAACAAGCTAATAATGGTAACTCATGTAACATTTTGAAAAACGCTGCATATAAACTACAAGATGTTTACTGTTTTGGAATAAGAGACTGCTTCAACACTACATACAAGTATTGTTTTACGTTAATGCTGTTAATTGGTCAAATGAATAGAACATGACACGGTCACCAGGCCATATCCATTGCTCTGGGTCGCTGCTGAAACACATTGTACTGTTATATTTAATGAGGGAAAAATAGCAACATCAACTGGAAGCACTTTACATAGCGAGGTATAATATAGTAGCTTTTGTGAGTGTCACTAGAACTAGACCCTTTGTATGAACTTACATCGTTCCCATAAGCTTCCGCTGGTAATGACAGAGCCTGGGCGGCTGCTGTAGCTCCCTCCACACCCTGAATAACGGATTCATTCAAATAATTAAAAAAGTAAAACAACCAGCCACGTAAAACGTAACTACCACCGACACTGAACACTATGACCCATTGGCATTGTGTATTCAACATTACTGTTACTGCTGCAGTGTGACGATAAGCACATGCCAAGCTACATCCATGTTGTTGTCCTCGTTTAGCGTGTTACATTTTGAACGACAGGCCGACTTCCGAATAAATAAATGCAGTATTAACTTTAACGTGCCAATATATGGTATTATTACAAGACATTAATATTATGTAAAATTACAGCTATTTAACCGGTTTGTTTCTCACCAAAGAAGCAAGTCCATTTCCCGACGCCATTGCTTTACTCTTTGACCCGATTACGTCACGCCGTTCATTTAAAAGGGCCGGTCTCCTACATCTGCATTAACATCTGGGGTGGTGACAGAGGTTTCTATGTTGTCAATCACCATGTTGCTTATTTTGTCTACTTGTTGTCAGACAGAAGAGGAAAGGAGAAGAGGAGGTGTCTTTACATTACTTGAGGGAAAGGAGGTGATAGGGTTTGGAAAGTGGCGAGGAGAGGAGACGAGAGAAAGGGGAAGACTGGAGAAGATACATCTAGTTTATTGAGATGCCGCCCAGGGGCAGTCTTTGCAGCCCAAGCCCAGTCTTCAAACACGCACGAACACACGCACACACCCTCCCTTTTTTAGTTCCTTTAAGCCGACGTACATGATACACGACTGATGGGCATTTTGGCATGTTCGACCTGTTTTCTAGCAGGAGTGTTATTTGGTTGATGACGACGCATCGATCAGATTGATTTGCAGGTAAGATCAGTTAATTTAATTCTAATTCTACTCACGTTTGTAAATGTATTCGTTTTGAAAATCAAATATATGCGTTTTATAGGCCTGAGTTGTTAGGGCTAATAAACATAGTCTGTGATCATAACACGTTATTTTTCTATTAGTTTTTTAGTCATTACCATTTTTCGTCATGCGCATTTATCGGGGGAAAGCGTTGAAGATTATAATAGTCGTAATGCTTACAGGGCCGTAATATGATTGGATTACAATGTCGTATAATAAAAATTAGCCTATGCATGTGATGCGTCTATGTTTATCCGAGGCTATATTGTTATTAACAAATATCAAAACAAATATGACTCGATGAAAGCGACACCATACCCTTAATCTGACAAGGGCACCAGGCACCAGTCAACCCACGGTGATGAGGCATGCTGCGCATGTTCATCGTCTCCTCCATTGCCATCTCCGCTCTAAAACTAAGATAGCCATACGTGTATGTGTGTTTGTGTAACAGAGACAGAGAGAAACATAAAGTGTGTGTTTTGTTTTGGAAAGGAGCAGTGCAGGAAGTGGTGTGTGTGTGTGCATGTTTTCTCTTTTTAGGAAATTCCTCTGTGAGCATTTAGGGACCTGCTGGCCACAAGGACACCCATTGTCTACAAATAACCGTCAACACTAAAACCCCAGTGTAGATATTTACAGATCTTGTATGTTTAAAAACCGCAATTTGACTTGACTAAATAAAGGCAGTTCAATTACCCTTGACTAGACCCACTATGATCAACTGGAGAGTCTGCATCCTGTCGACTCTGTAATGATCATCTAACAAGGATGCACTCCCAGTGCAACAGATCCCAGGCTAGATCCCAGTCGATCAATGTTAATCTCACACAGCTGGCAGAGAGTTCAGGTCTAGACTATACCACCAATGAAACGTATGTGTCTGTGTGTATAGGGTGGGATGAAGGAGCAAATGAAGGAGAGAGAACGTAAGGGGGGGGAAAGGCGAAAGAGAGGAGGCCTCTCCATGGTGATGTTTCCCGCTAAGGGAGTGTAACTGGGGTGATGGCTGGCTGGGCGTCGGCCTCACTGGCTGGACTGATAAACAGTTCAGTTAGAGAGGGAGGGAGGGAGAGAGGAGGAGACAAGGAGGGAGAGAGGGGAGACCGGTGTAAGGAATCTGGCAAACAAGTGCACTTCAGGGAGAAGGTGGGGTGGCTGTAGCCAGGGAGGGAGGAGCGGGAGTAATAAAATGAGAGTATTGTGAGACGAAGTTCTGCAATGGAGGAGTTCCTATGATTCCCTTACTCTCTTCCTCCATTCTATCTCACTGTCTTCCTCCATTAATTTACCTGAAATGTAAAGAGTTTTACTGGTAACATTTGTCTATATGCCAACACAAGTGGAAAAAATAAGTAAACTAATAAATAACGTAGGTTTAGGGAAAATATACCAAGATATAATTTGTAAAAATTGTATTCCCACATACTCTCAACTATAGTCCAGCATTACTACAATTGTGGGGATGCAATAAACTAATAAAAATATGAATTATATAAACAATGTTATTTGTGCACTACTGACTGCCCTTTGGTCATGGCCCTGAGTCACAAATCTGGCTACTTGTATTTTTCATTGTAGTCTTTTGCCTAACAAAATCAATGTCCTTGAACAGTGCAAGTACAGTACAATGAAATGCAGTTTGTATACAACCAGAAGTGCAAAAAAGAGCAGTGTAAAATTGTTATGCAAGGCAGTGTGTCAAGGTACAGAATGCTCAAATGTATGAGCCTGTACAATTAAACGAAGCGCAAAGTATGGATGTGCAATTGACAATTTGTGCAACTGAGCAATTTAACAATGTAACAAAGTGCTAATATACAGAGGGGAGTACAAGCAGAATGCATTAGTGCACGTGCCAAAATTGTAAATATGCAATAGTAAGTACAAACAGCAAGCATTAGGAAAATGGCTAATAAATAAATAAGGTAGCGGTGTGTTGAGAAAGAGGTAGTGGAGGTGGTAAGTCCTGCGTCACCGGGTCACTGAGTTCAGCAAGATCCGGTCACAGAGTTCAGCAAGACCCGTTCACAGAGAAGAAGAAGAAACTGTTCCGGGAATGATGAGACCTAAACTGCATGCTTGATGGCAGAGGGGCAAACAGTTTGTGACTCAGGTGTGAGGGGTCCCTGACGATGCCACACGCTCTCCGCAGACAGCGCTTGTGCTGGAGGTCTTTCTTGGACGGGAGCTGGACACCAATGATGAGCTGGGCGGTTTTCACCCCCGGCTGCAGGGACTTCCAGTTGGCCGCAGAGCCTCCGTTGTACCAAACTGTGGCACCGTTAGTCAGGATGCTCTCAACCGTGCAGGGGTAAAAGTTTAACAAAGGTTAGCAGAT
The DNA here is from genome assembly GCA_016801125.1 of Novumbra hubbsi. NCBI lineage: Eukaryota > Metazoa > Chordata > Actinopteri > Esociformes > Umbridae > Novumbra > Novumbra hubbsi. The sequence continues at coordinate 10,128 of JACXGK010008202.1, forward strand.
ACTTCCTTAAAAAGTACAGGTGCTTTTACACCTTTTTGACCAGGATTTTGTAGCTTTCCACACGTTCCACCATGGTCCCATCATTAAGAAAGAAGTTTAACCAATGTTTGATTGGATTTCAGATTATTTGAAGTGCAGCTCCGTTTCCACCTCGTTGTGTGTGTTTCTCCCTGTCTGTCTTTCTTTTGCTGTCTTGCCGACAGTGATTATACAACTCTTTTAAAAATAATCTTAGCTTTTTCATTGCCTGTAGCCAGAGGGTGTGTGTCACAACATGGCCATATAGGAGCTAATGAGGGCTGTGGTTGTGGGCTGTGTGTGTGTGACAGAGACCGAAATAAAGGGAGATAGACAGCGTGACTGTGAAGTTGTTCTAAGCATGCAGAAACAATGGGAACAATGTCCTCCATCAGAACGATGGTCTTAATGAACCCTGGTCCTATAAGTGGGAGCTATTCTGAGTTGTTCCTTCCTCTTTCTCTCTCAGAACCATCTGGTTGAACCACAGGGGGTATATTCCACGTTATGCAGAAGGTAACACACACACGCACGTCTTAAATGGGGGTTGGGAGGGGAGAGGTCACTGTAATTCCTTGGCGTTCACATAATAGAGAGACTGAATAAAGCTTCTACGGCACTGCACACGGACATATGGACAAACTGATGTAGCTGCACACTCACGCACTCATTTACACACACTAATTTACACATACTCATTTACACAAACTAATTTGCACACACTCATTTACACACACTCATTTACACATACTCATTTACACACACTCATTTACACACACTCATTTACACACACTGATTTACACATACTCATTTACACAAACTCATTTACAGAAACTCATTTACACACACTCATTTACACACACTCATTTACACACACTCATTTACACATACTCATTTACACACACTCATTTACACACACTCATTTACACACACTGATTTACACATACTCATTTACACAAACTCATTTACAGAAAATCATTTACACACACTCATTTACACATACTCATTACTCACTTATTGGGACACCGATAGCAAGAGCTTCAGTCGCAAAGACTGCTCAACTGGCTAGTGTTTCTATAGGAACAGCTACATCTCCATTTAGATCTATAGTAAACAGTGGTAGAAAATCCTGGTAAAAGCGCACATTTACACATTTGATAACTGCGATTCTCTTGAATTACTGCGATGTATAATCATAAACAGAAGAGCAATTCGTTTTTTATAAACAATAAAAAAAATATATATATATAGTCAAAGAGTATAGTGAAATATTAACAAAATAAATCTGTGCAAAATGCAGTATCCAAATTCCCAGGTGACGGAAAATGTAAATGCAGCACATGATCAGACTGTGTCTGTCAGGAACTTTGCAGAAAGAGATATTACAGTAGGGTTTCAGTGCAAAAAATTTAATTTGTTCCCCATTTGTATACACAGACACACAAACAACCATTTACCCATGTGAAACCATTAACATTAAGTCCAATGTCTATATTGAGTATATTTTTTGTATTTGCAATTAAGTAATTGTTATTTTAAAGTTACTTACTGTCCAACTGAGACATTTTGCATTTTGCTCCAGGCCGAACAACTTCTGCTATAAGGCATATGTGACTGAGACTCTTCAAACATTCAGCATTAGTGTGACCATGACATGTGTGTGCGTGCTTTCTTTGCCTGTGTGTAGGTGGAGGGACGGCCTGCCTTGGGCAGTATATCTTCCTCCCAGCGGGTTCCATGTTCTCCTGGCTCACCAAGCATCAAGGTAGAAACAGAGTCACACATACACACACACACACATTATTGTGGGGACTCAAGAATGTATTGTCATTCAAAATGTTATTTTCCCTAATAAGACCTAAATTTAAACCTAAACCAAAATCCCTATTGTAACGTTTAACTTAAACCTAACCCCAAAAGCTTTTCCTAATGGGAGAACCCCAAAAGGGTTTTCTATCCCTGCAGGGAGAGGATGAGGTATTGGACAGTGGGGTATTCACTTTCCACAGGCCTAACATGAGAATGAAGTGCAGAATGAACCCTGTCTCTGCACCAACATCTAAATGACCGCCAAGCGTGTTGGTGCAGGTGGGGATCCATCTCACAACCTGGAGTGGAACAGGGCAGCAGAAGTATGAACAAAGCCGAGACACACCAGGCCAAGCCAGGCAAAAAGCACTAGCAGCGTCTGGCAGGAAACCTGTCAGTAACCATTCAAGCAACTATATCCGTTAGGCAAAGCACACTCCCCTGTAGTGGAAAGGTACATCAAAGCTAAAGCTGCTGTTTGCCTATTCCGTTTGCGACGACGAAGAGCTGGACAATTAGTCAATGCGTCCTCCATAACAAGTTACCCCATAGCATGTTACCCCATAGCGTGTTACCCCATAGCGCATTACCCCATAACGTGGTACCCCATAGCATGGTACCCCATAGCATGTTACCCCGTAGCGCTTTACCCCATAATGTGGTACCCCATAGCATGTTACCCCATAGCAGATTACCCCATAGTGTGTTACCCCATAGCGCGTTACCCCATAGCGCATTACCCCATAGTGCGTTACCCCCTAGCGCGTTACCCCATAACCTGGTACCCCATACATAGCATATTACCCCATAGTGCGTTACCCCCTAGAGCATTACCCCATAGTGCGTTACCCCCTAGCATATTACCCCATAGTGCGTTACCCCCTAGAGCATTACCCCATAGTGCGTTACCCCCTAGCATATTACCCCATAGTGCGTTACCCCCTAGAGCATTACCCATGCATATACACACAACCACTGCATGGTCAAACGGTTTCTCTCATCCCTCCCAGGCCCGTGTGAATGATGAGGTGGTGGAGTACAGGGATCTGGCTGCTCTGCCCAGAGACAAAAGTATTCTTCAGGTTAGGTTGGTGTGGTGTGTGTTCGTGCTGCTTTCTGTGGGTTGCTCCACCGGGCCGTGTTTGTGACTGACCCGTTGGACCCGGCTGCTGTGCAGGTGGAGAGACCGGACCTGATGACCTACCAGCCCCACCTCACCTTCTCGCCGCTGGACGCCCCGCGGACGCCCCGCAGAGAGGTACACGCGCACTTCCTGGTTCAGTAAGTAACAAGACGTATCGGCGGGGAGGAGTGGGATGTGACTGTGTTCTCATTTTCCTTCTCCAGAGATCCCTCTCTCCTACATCCATCTCACCCCCTCCCTCTCCTGAGGTAAGACACTTTTGCAGACGCCCCCCCCCCCTTCCCTTTCGTTCTCCTGTTTAGTCTGGGTAGTTGTTTGTGTTTATCACTAGTAACCATGCATCCCTCTCCTCTTCCTGTTCTACCCCTCTCAGCTGAAGGAGAGCATGGAGGGCAGAGGATCTCCAGGAGGCTCCACCCCTCAGATCCGAAAGGCACCCGCCCCCCTGCAGCAGCACTTCCATAGGCCAGGTAAATAAACGGTACACACACACACACAAACACAAGCATATGTACCAGGGCACACACACACACACACTTATATCGTTCCGTGTTTCATTTCAGATAATGGCGCCAACATCTACAAGAAGCAACCTAATTTTAAACAGGGTACAGTATATGTCTGTGTCTTTGTCTGTGATGTGGGTTACAGCCATTGGCCGTGTGGCTCTACACTACGCTGATGTTGCGTCATGACCAATGGCAGGGCCCATGCAAAGGAATCGGTCATATTTGATTCCCATTGGCTGGCATCTGCCTTTGGATGTAGTTTGTGAATTTCTCTTTTTGGGGGGCGGGGCTAGTAGCAGATTGAACCTCACGTTGACATGATGGAGCTGAACCTCTCTTCCTGCGTGTTTATAGAGGTCAATAAGCCGCGTGTGGCGGGCAGCATCATCCAGTCATCCAAGTTCCCAGCAGCTCAGAAACCGGACCCCAACCTGCCATCTAAGATAGAGACTGAGTACTGGCCCTGTCCCCCCTCGCTGGCTGCTATGGGTAACAGTCTCACAAACACGCACAGGCAGTCACGTGATTGGACAGGTACTGGGAGTATGTGCTCAGATCTCTCCTGGTGTTGCCATAGTGAATGATCTCTGCTGTTGTTACCATAGAGATCGAGTGGCGGAAAAAGAAGGAGGAGGAGGAAGAGGGAGAGGATGAGTTTGAAGACCTGACCGATGATGCCAAGGAGTTAGAGCTTCACAAGGTGACTCGTCTTTAAATGTTTTATATTGTACGCATGTACATGTATATGCTGTAGAATAGTAGTTGCTTCTACATAGATTTCGTTTTTTATAAACAATTAAAAAAAATGTTTATATAGTCAAAGAGTATAGTGAAATATTAACAAAATAAATCTGTGCAAAATGCAGTATCCAAATCTGAGTCAAAACCACACATCTGTCTTTTCCCCTCTAATCAACTCCCAACACTGGAATGTATTATCTAAGTGCCTTCTCCAGTTATGCATTTGTCATAGGAAGTGTGAGTCTTCAGTAATCAATATTTATTGATTTATGGTGTGTACTGCTGATCCTTTAACAGGAAATTGAGTTACGAAATCAGGACACATCTGCAGAAATGTTGTGAACTGCAAACATTTTCATCTTGAATTCCCATTACTCATTTTGGTTTTGTTTTCCCATCTCTGGCTTTGTATACTGCTTTTGATTTGGGAAAACACAACTAAAACATAGATATATTTCTATATATATGAGGTAGATGAGACATTTGTTTCCGGCCTTTCTTGCAGATCAAATCTAACCTGGGTAGGCTGATCCTGAAGGAGGAGAAGGAGAAGGAGAAGGAGAAGGCTCTCCTCAGCGTTGGCCGCCGGAAGACTCAGTCCCTGCCAGATAGAACACACATGCACACCAGTAAGTGACGGTGTGTGTTTGTGCGTGTCTGTGTGTGTGGTTGTGTGTCTTTCTGTGTGGTTGTGTGTCTTCCTGTGTGTTGGTGTGTCTGTGTGTCTGTGTGTGTGTGTGTGTGTGTGTGTGTGTAAGAGAATCTAATTCTGAACGGTTGCTCTACAGGTTCCTCAAAGTCTTCATCCCACTCTGGCCTGACCAGGGTAAGCATATCATGTGTGTTTGTTGAGGTAAAAGGACATGTGTGTTTGTGTATGTTGTTTTAAGTAAACACATTTGCTACACACTCACAGGCCACATGATTAGGGACACCTGCTTGTTATTGATTACGTTGAAACTCAATATGTAAAGCGTGCAGATACTGAGGGTGGACTAAATAACATCACACTGAAATGGACTGAAAATCTAAACTACAAATGCAGCTGTATTGCTAACATTACGTTGATAGGCAATAAGCAGTACATGTGTCAGCTATAAAAGAGGTCTGACTGAGTTCCTGAGTGCCCTGGAGCAGGTATTCATCCAAGATCTGTCTGTACTTTGCACTGTTCATCTTTTCCACATTTCTAAATTGTCTCCAATGTTCCTGCTTCTGAAAAACCTCCCACTGCATGCTTCACTGTACGGTGTTGGCCAGGTGGACAGCAATGCCAGGTTTCCTTCTGAAATGACACTTGGCATTCAGGTAAAACTGTTTAATCTTGGTTTCATCAGACCAGTGAATCTTGTTACTCTTGGTCTGAGAGTTCAATAGGTGCCTTTTGGCAAACTCCAAGCGGCTGTCATGTGCCTTAGGAGTGGCTTACATCTGGCCACTAACATAAAGGCCTGATTGTTGGAGTGCTGCAGATATGGTTGTCCTTCTGGAAAATTCTCCTTTCTCCACACAGTAACTGTCAATGTGGTCATCGGGTTCTGAGTTACCAACCTGAGCAAGATAAAAAAATGTCACTTCATCATACATCTAACATATCTGTGTAGATGATGGTTACTAAAAATGTTATCATTTATAAATGAAGAATGTAACACAACAAAATGTAGAGAACGTGTACTTTCCAAAGGCAGTGTACAAACAGAACAATACTCTTTACAACAACAGTGTGAAAAACGACATCTCATGAATCAAATGGAGGCAAAAGTGTTCTTACCCAATAGAAGATAGTTTTATCTAACGAAGAGGCTAGTGTGTTAGTGTACTTGTGTTTGTGTGATCCTTTAAGTGTAAGCATTTTCTTGTGTGTTTTTGTGTATAGCCATGGCCCAAAGTTTTGAGAATGACACAAATATAAATGTTCACAACGTCTGCTGCCTCAGTTTTTGTGATGGCAATTTGCATATACTGCAGAATGTCATGAAGAATGATCATATAAATTGCAAATAATTGCAAAGTTCCTCTTAGCCATGAAAATTAACGGAAACCCCCTTAAAAAACATGCACTGCATTTCAGCCCTGCCACAAAAGTACCAGCTGACATAATTTCAGTGATCCACTCATAAACACAGGTGAGATTGTTGACGAGGACAAGGCGAGATCACTCTGTCATGCTGATTGAGTTAAAATAACAGACTGGAAGCTTTAAAAGGAGGGTGTGGCTTCCTCTGTAAACCATGGTTACCTGCAAGGAAACATGAGCAATCATCATTGCTTTGCAAAAAAAGGTCTTCACAGGCAAGGATATTGCTGCTAGTAAGATTGCGCCTAAATCTACCATTTATCGGATCATCAAGAACTTCAAGGAGAGAGGTTCAGTTGTTGTGAGGAAAGCTTCAGGGTGCCCAAGAAAGTCCAGCAAGCGCCAGGATCGTCTCCTACAGTATATTCATCTGCAGGATCGAGGCACCACTAGTGCAGAGCATGTCAGGAATGGCAGTAGGCCATCTGCACACACAGTGAGGCAAAGACTTTTGGAGGGTGTAAAGAAGGGCAGCAAAGAAGCCACTTCTCTCCAGGAAAAACATCAGGGACAGACTGATGTTCTGCAAAAGGTACAGGGATGGGATTGCTAAGGACTGGGATAAAGTAATTTTCTTTGATGAATCCCCTTTCCGATTGTTTGGGTCATCCAGAAAAACGCTTGTCTAGAGAAGAGAAGGTGAGCGTTACTCACTGTTTTGTGTCATGCCAACAGTAAAGCATTCTGAGACCTTTCATGTGTGGGGTTGCTTCTCAGCCAATGGAGTGTGCTCACTCGCAGTTTTGCCTAAGAATACTGCCATGAATAAAGAATGGTACCCAAACATCCTCTGAGCACAACTTTTCCTAACCATCTAAGAACAGTTTGGTGACAAACAATGCCTTTTCCAGCATGATGAAGCACCTTGCCATAAGGCAAAATTCATAATTAAGTGGCTCGGGGAACAAAACATCAACATTTTTGGTCCATTGCCAGGAAACTCCTCAGTCCTTATTCCCACTAAGAACTTGTGTTCAATCCTCAAGAGGCGGATGGACAAATAAAAAACCCTACATTTTGACAAACTCCAAGCATTGATTATGCAATGTGGCCCAGAAGTAAATTGACAGCATGCCAGGGTGAATTGCAGAGGTCTTGAAAAGAAGGGTCAACACTGCAAATATTGACTCTTTGCATGTACTTAATGTAATTGTCAATAATAGCCTTTGACACTTATATTTCAGTATACCATAGTAACTGACAAAAAGATCTAAAAACACGCCAGCAGCAATATTTGTGTAAACCAATACTTCTGTCATTCTCAAAACCTTTGGCCATGGCTGTGTGTGTGTGTGCACCTAATGAGTCATGTGTTACCTGTTTATACAGATGCAGTCTGCAGAATTTGTTACAGATGGATATCAGGACGCAACAGGTTAGTTGCACAAAACAAAGACGTATTCATAAAAACGCGTTCTAGTAAAATAAAGGCCTACCAGAAATGTTAGACACATCACAGTTATATATCGAAAAGCATGTTAACTGACGCCCATGAATGAATACTACTCTCTCACTGTCTTACTTTCTCTTGTCTCCTCTGGGTTGCCCTGCAGCTGAACAGGTAAGGGGGTTCTCAGTGCTAGATCCATGTTATCCATGTTATTATCTGTGCTAGATCCATGTTATCCATGTTATTATCAGTGCTAGATCCATGTTATCCATGTTATCATTTTACCCATGTTATCATCTGTGCTAGATCCATAATATCCATGTTATCATGTGCTAGATCCATGTTATTATCTGTGCTAGATCCATGTTATCCATGTTATTATCTGTGCTAGATCCATGTTATCATTTTACCCATGTTATCATCTGTGCTAGATCCATAATATCCATGTTATCATGTGCTAGATCCATGTTACCCATGTTATCAGCTGGGCTAGATCCATGTTATCATTTTACCCATGTTATCATCTGTGCAACTCCATAATATCCATGTTATCATGTGCTAGATCCATGTTACCCATGTTATCAGCTGGGCTAGATCCATGTTATCATTTTACCCATGTTATCATCTGTGCTAGCTCCATAATATCCATGTTATCATGTGCTAAATCCATGTTACCCATGTTATCAGCTGGGCTAGATCCATGTTATCGCACTTACAAACATTTAAATTCTGCAATTCTGATTGCATCTGAAGCTTTTTCCTTATTTCCACAAACACACTTGTGTTTACATGTGCGTTCAAACTAATTCCTTGCCATATTTTTACACGACCGTTACCTCTGCTCCATCCAGCTCCAAGGCCTTTTTCTTTTATTTATTATTTATTTCACTGTGTGTGTTTGTGTTTTTAAGAATGGAGACCCACAACGGGAAAGGCTGGACAGAGGAAACTCGTTGCCAAGCATGCTAGAACAGAAGGTGAGTACTGATAAACACGCACCACGCAAGCAGAAAACTGAAGTGAAATTAAGACATTCCATGTTCTCTGTATCATTAAAAATGAAGACCCAGATAGACCTTGTTCCCTTAGGTTTACCCATATGAAATGCTCATAGTGACCCATAGAGGGCGCTGCAAGCTGCCACCAGGAGTGGATCGCACAAGACTGGAGGTGTGTTACAAAACCATCTGCTACAATGTGATTGTGTGCACAAATGTGTTACTGAGAGTTGGATTTCCTCCACAGAGACACTTGTCTCCTGAAGACTTTGAGCGTCTGTTCGGAATGCTGATCTCAGAGTTTGACCGCCTGTCTCTGTGGAAACGAAATAATCTGAAGAAAAACGTTCAGCTTTTCTAGAAGTGACCTTATCAGACAGGAAGCAAGAACCACTGCACTGCCCAACGAAGAATGCTCCCAAGACACCAAGCATCACACCCTAAGATATCCATATATCAATGTCACATCTTAATCCTCATCCTATATCATAATCTAACTCTAATCCAGTATCATATTCTATGTGTATTTTCAGTTGTGTACAAGTTGACAGCGACTATTTGGGATATTTTTTGTCTTGTATTGGTAGAGTTCTATATTCATGGTATACCTGGTGTAACCATGACACGTTGACATTTATTTGAGAAATATTTATTTGAATATAATGGCACCCCTTTTCAAATTGGAACATAGTTCTTTGATCCTAGAAAAGGTTATAACACCCAGGTTGACTTTCCTGGCATCAAAACTGGCAGAAATGACAAACATTCCAGAAACCCATCCGATCATGGAACACTGACCGCCACCTCCCGACCCTACCGATGACCTGATGATATCAAATAAAGGAAGGAAAACCGTTAGTGTCATGTTTTTTTTTTTATATTACAGCCTGATTTTGTTGGGTATGCAAAATGAATACATAAGACAATGTGTTCCTTGTCATTCAACAAATTCTGGAAGGTGACAAGGGTTTTTCAGTTTTTTTATTGAATGGAGTGATACATCTACAGAAATCTGAGAGGCCTCGCAGTACACGTACTTGACAAAACAAGTTGATTTTATTTCTTTTAAATTCAGCTATTAAGAAAACCTGGATAAACAATCGCTGTACATTCTGTGAGATATGTTGAGGAGCTGGAGCAGAAGTCAGAAACAAAACGAGGCTCAGGTCCCCCCCACCCCCTCACATACAGCTCCATGACACGTCAACACCATCCCCCATTAGCTCCCAACCACCCCAAATACCTCCACCACCAAACCCCCCAAGTACCTCCACCACTAACCACCCCAAATACCTCCACCACCAACCACTTCAAATACCTCCACCACCGAAAATACATCCACCTCCATCCAAACACCCACAATCTAAAACGCCAATTGTCCGCTTAGTTATCATCCACCTACACTCATCCTTCCCAGGCAGTCTTGCATGCAACAAACACCATTCAACCCTCCCTGTGTCTCTGGCTGGCACACACACACACACACACACACATTAACTCCCCCACCAGTAAATGACATCTTGAGAGAGAGAACGCCTCCCTACCACTCCTGCCTCCCCCTCTCCCTCCCCCTGAATGATCTAGGTATGAAGCCCAATTCTATACTTTTTTCATAGAAATAAAAAACAAACTTAAAAAAAAGACAAAATCCCATTTAGAGAAGGGAACATTTATAATGTACATATATAATAGAAATGTCAATCCTCAGCCACACAACCAAGCATTGGCATTAGAAAAGATGGAGTTAATGAGGTGGAGTTTCCAAATTGTTTTTCTTTTTTTATTCAAGTGCTCTTGCTTGCTCTTTTTTGGGTGGGACACAGACATAGAGGTTCTTTGAATCTTAGGTACCATGGCGTAGGTACTTTATATCGGAAATACCTTAGCCTCGGTACGTCATATCTTAAATGAGTGAAGGCCTTTTACAGCGTAGGTCTTCATTTGCCAAGCACACAAAGCAGTAACATAAAAAGGTGTTCTGAAATTTATCCCAAATATCAACTCAAAATTACAAAATGGATTTGCCTTTTTATTTAATACGGCTGTGATGCCCAGCCTAGGGCCAGTCCACATAGAAATGTACATTGTAGATCGAATCATCACGTAGCATTTATATAAATGTACACTGTAGATTGAATCATCATGTGTCATTTGTTCAGATCCACTTTTAAACTCTGTCTAGATGATGAAATAAATAAACATGTTTGATTCTCTGGAGGCAACATTACAAGGACCCATCCTTAAGCCTCTCACAGAGAGAAGAGGGGGGAGAACAGAACAGCGAGAAAAACATGAGGTGGGAAAGAGAAGAGGGGAAAGAGAGAGGAGGGGAGAGAAGAGGGGGAAGAGGGAGGGAGAGGGGGAAGGGGGGAAGAGGGAGGGAGGGAGAGAGAAGGAAAGTAAAAAGAGGTAAAGACAGAGAGGGAGATATGGGCGAGGCATCTAGGCCTGTGTGTTGGTTCCGTTCTTGTCCGGTGAGCCACTGGCTGTGAGGTTGTTGGGAGGGGGAGGAGCGTCCTGGCGGGGCGGCATCCTCTCATTGACCCGGTCCAGACCTCGGGCTTCCTCAAACGACTGGATCTTATGCTGCGGGTTGAACCCTTGGATGGCTGGGAGGGGGAGAGGAGTACAGTTCAGAATCACAGCAGGAACTACGAACCACACAGCCACAGAGGGGGAGAACTGCTGGGTGAGGGATGTACGAGACCGAGTCAGGTAACATAAGGACAGTGACATGCTAATATTTAGTCTAATACATGCTAACGTCGTATATTCAACATGGGCTCGGTTGTTAGCAGATCAGGCAGTTAGACGTTAAGACACTTACTTCAAAAACATCCAGGCAGCGTGAACAAAACACAGAGAGGTTTTGACAACGTTTTGGCAACAGACATGAACACTTTAAAAAGGTCAACTGTTTGTTATCGTAATTTAGGGTAATTGTGTTACGCTAAAGTTGCAACTAGCATACAATCCTGTGCGCTACTCGCTGTTAGCACGGGGCTTTTAGGGATCAATACTAACGACGGGGGGCTCAACACTGCCCCACAAGGAGGTGCATGGATCCTAAAACAAAGGTACAGCAGACGTACGCGCTGCGCGTACACATTAATACTGTGGGTGGGGGGGGAACAGAGAAAGATGAGAAATGACTTGCGTACCTCGTGCTTCCTCTGCCTCTACGGTGGCTGTGTAAGCGTGAGTAGTACAGCCATGCCCGAGACACACAGAAAGAGAGTGTTAACGTTACCCACGGAAACAGACGGCTGAGGAAATCAAAGGCATTCAGAAAACGGTTAAACATCATCTGCGGACGGTGGGTTTTGCCGTCGGTGTGCGGCCAGAGGTCATCCGACGACCCCCGGCCCACATGACCACGGGGGTGAAGGAATGTCCAGGGCTTGAGAGACCGATGGAGGTTTGTAGAGGATGGTGTGGGTGGAAGGAGAATGTGGATTAGGATAGGGGGGGGGGTGTCAGCGAGAAAGGGAGAGTGTTCTGTGAGGAAAGGAGTGGGATTAACAGTGTGGGTGTATAAATGTGTGTGGGGGTATAAATGTGTGTGGGAGTATAAATGTGTGTGGGGGCCTAAGCAAGTGAGGGTATGTATGTACAAGGGGGAGAGTGTGTGTGTGTGTGTGTGTGTGCTTGTGTGGGCCAGACGCCACGGGAGGGGTACAACAAGGGTTTAGTCTGATCGGTTTGAGTGCAGGCAAAGAAGGAAACATGATTCAATGGTTGTTCAGGTCGGTACGTGTGTGTGTGTGTGTGTGTATGTGTGTGCGTGCGTGTTTGAGCTGCACGATATTGACAAAAGAAAATCTATGATCTGTGATATGATAAACAATTAACACTCAGCTATTATTTCTCTGTGAGCTCTTTCTCAAATGGAGATACGCTTGCTAAAGAGGGGGTGTGTGTGGTGTGACAGTACCCTGCCTCAGCTCCACCAGAGAAAATATGTATTGTTGGAAGTATTTTGTCTGAACATGTATGCTGCAGCTTAAAATGCAAATTAGGATAATTTTGTTGGGACGTTCTGTTTAGTGTTCTATGGGCTCTTTTGTCCACACTACATTCCTTAGGCCTATATATTTTACAGTATAGTGTATAGACTATTCTAATAATGGTTTTCCCCACTGTACATTCCTTAGGCCTATATATTTTACAGTATAGTGTATAGACTATTCTAATAATGGTTTTCCCCACTGTACATTCCTTAGGCCTATATATTTTACAGTATAGTGTATAGACTATTCTAATAATGGTTTT
>JACXGK010008203.1:7939-23172 GCA_016801125.1 Novumbra hubbsi
CCCCCCCCCCCCCCCCTCAAAGAATAACATGTTACAATACTAATTGTACTGTTATAACCCTAACCCTAACTCTATAGTTAGTCTGAAAAAACAATTTTCACAGAAAAACGGGACAGGTTTCTATAAAATCATTCTGCAGCTCCACAAATGGTAGTCCACCAAAACAATTTAGGGATAGTTATTGGTCCCTGTGACAGAATAGTTTGGGAACCACTGTCGAGTCATTTAAGAGTACACTTGGAAATCAATAATGAAGAGTCGTCTCAGAGTACACTTGGGAATCAATAGTGAAGAGTCGTCTCAGAGTACACATGGGAATCAATAGTGAAGAGTCGTCTCAGAGTGCACTTGGGGATCAATAGTGAAGAGTTGTCTCAGAATACACTTGGGAATCAATAGTGAAGAGTCGTCTCAGAGTACACATGGGAATCAATAGTGAAGAATCAGCTTAGAGTACACTTGGGAATCAATAGCGAAGAGTTGTTTTAAGAGTACACATGGGAATCAATAGTGAAGAGTCGTCTCAGAGTACCCTTGGGAATCAATGGTGTAGAGCCGTCTCAGAGTGCGCTCGGGGCATTTGCTAATTCAGAGCGGCAGGATGTTTAGGATATAAATTCATCCAAGTGTTCTGATCTTCTGATTGTACATAAGCACAGGGGCTAACTGGCTCAAGATGGCTAGCTTGCTAACTACATTCAAACACAAAAGAGTGAACACTTCTCTGAACATTGTAATAGGCAAAAGCAGGTAGAGTGTTTTTGTGTTATCACATTGGCTAGTGACTGCAACCGTGATACTGGCGACAACTGAAATACTTTTTAGGTGACGTTTAGGCCTTTTCACACCAGTGAGTTTAGAGCATTCCTCAATTAATCAGGACCCAGGCATTCTCAAACCAGAATCTTTAATTTAGGAACTCAAAAAAGGGAAATATTACTTCCACTTCAACCATCAGGTAAAAAACACAAGTCAACAGAAGGCACTGCACTGTAAGTCAGCTGAATAAATAAAGTCAATGGTGATTTCATAATTAGCTCAAAACAGCCCTAACAATTCCAGGTACCCTGCTGACATTGTTGGACTGGTACCCGATATCATTCCTAACTCATTAATCCTGTCTTTCTTTTCCCAGTCATACCACAGTCTCACGGCCAGGATCGGGGTCTGACCGCTGTGTGTCTGAGGGGGGTGGTCCAGTCTGTTCCTGACCGCTCTCCCCACTGTTTGAGAACACCACTGGAGTCCACGTGGCAGGGCATTCTGGGAAGGAATGACAAAGGACTGGAGATGGTTCCGGCCCTGTCTCAGTGACCCTGATTCCGTCTTGACCCTGCTTTTCCGGTAGTCCTTCATCTCTCTTCTCCTCACCCATCTCCGGGTCCTCCTCTTCTAGTTCCTCCTCCAGAGGCAGCTGTAGGAACTGAGGGAGCCACAGCTGGTCCTTCTTCAGAAGGCCTCTCTGGTCGTCCACACTGCATTTCTGGGTTCTGGACAAAAGCTCCATCAGACCTGCAGATGACAGAAAAAACAAATAAATTCAACCTTAGAACATTTTATCATACTGGTTGGAACAAAAGGGTTCAACACAAACTATTCCCTTACCATCCATGTCATAGGTTCTTCTGAGAGCTGGGTTTCTCAGCCTGCCTTTGGTGTGAACGTTGTCAGCGACAAAGATGGAATTAGTGTCCACCTCTACAATGGCTGATCGTCTCAACTATTCCATAAAGAGAACGTTCACGTTGTAAGGAATGCCACAACTTTCTTAGGTTAAATCCTGAGTGTGTGTATTAGCAAAAGACAGACAGCCACGGATGTGTAGACAGCCAGACAGACAAAATGAGTGCTTCCCGACCACTCACATGAGACACAGGGGCTGACGAGCTGTCACACTTGCTTTGCTCAGTACCTGGGGGAAAAAATAGCATCACATATCTCAATCTCAAAAGTTTAACCGACTGCAAAAGCATAGAACAGATTCCGTTAAAGTGAGCCAAGAGTGTTGACTTAAACAAGGAAACATTTTGAGATGTTCCTCTTTTTAAACCAACAGTTGTCAAAATGCCAAATTATCCTGTACCACTTCACATTTGCTAATGATCGCTTGTTGAGCACTGGTTGGGTTGCAGTTCCATCAGTAGATAGAAAGTGAGCTGTGTTTGGTTGTTCTACTGAGATGCTAGGGAGAACTCTACTGGGCCGGAGTGACACTGTCCTCAACAACATAAATATGAAGAGACATTTCCCCTGGAGCTAGCCTTGGTCTAATGCCCTCGGTATCGTGGGAAACCATGGCCTCGCTCACTGACGCACATAAACAAAAGATGATGAGAGAATGTACCACAAAACCAAATGAGTACGCTCATCTACAATACATGTACTATTTCCCAATTCTCATCGGCAGATATATTGTTTCCTAATAAGAATTTTCTTTTACAGTCAGCCCTATGCTCTTTACATTGAAATCTTATTTCATAGTCATTCCCCTGCTGTTTACTTTGATTTCTACTATAGAAGATTCCCAATCCTTATCGGCAGATGTACAGTTTCCTAATAAGACTCTTATTTTACAGTCAGCCCTCTACTGTTTACATTGACGTCTTATGCCATCGTACAAATATTATTGCTGTTCTAAGATTTGTTTGTGCTCTTGTCAACTCCATTACTGTCATTTTAAAAAATGATGACAATAAACTGGAATAACAACATAAACTGACTGGCACTCTAGCTAACAAATTATATATTTGTAGCGTGTAGATGATCGATTGATCAATTATAGTGTTTCATTAAAATTAATTACCACGAAGAAGGTCATTGTGTTAATAAACACACTAGCAGCACAACTACTACTACACTTTAAAATAATCCAGCTATACACAAAATCAGAACAGGAATACATATAGTTTTGGCCTAATTCTGTAACACATAATAAAGCACCAACTAGTGGATCCAGCATGAGTTTTGATTGCAGACAATATTACCGTGTAGGTTTTTCCATCTGCATAGACATACACATAATGACAAAACACACAACGCGACAAACATTTCACAGTGTACTGGCCTTTCACTCTGTCCAGTGTTAGCTTTTTGTTGGACAAGGAGGTCACAGCCATGTCCATCTTTAGAGCCTCTTGGCTGCCACTCTGAAACAGAACGAGAGTGTTCAGAGAAAACACCAGAGGGTGTACATGTTATACAACAGCGTGGTTGGTCAGAGTCGCTCAATTCCCAACACTCACTATGGCAACGATGACATCCTGTGGTCGTAGACGTTGCTTCTCGAGCACTGGGGTCAGTGCTTCCTGTAGGGATTTGCTAGACTTCACCACAATAGCCACTGTCTTCCCTGTAGAACGTATCTCCACCCTGAGAAATGGAAAAGGCTTGGCATTTATTTTGTCTGTTTGAAGTGTCTGATTAATTACGGAATGAATCAGTCTCACTCTCTGTTACCTATCTACTTGACAGTTGCGTCAATAATTTGTTTCTAATCACATATCAAGCTTTTAATAGTTGGTTGACTAAAGTGGTGAGTGTTTAATGTTGAACAAGCACACCGCATATGTGGAGGTTTCATGAAATACGGGGGATGTAGACACTCACGTAAAAGTCACCTTCAGCTCCAGAAAAACCTGCTGCTCCTTCAAAACAGAGCTGTCTTGATCCAGAGAGAGGGGTCTCTTCAGAGGCAGTAGAGAACAAGCAATTAGAAAGGAGAATCCACTGTAGGTGAAGAAACTATTTATGTAACACACACTGATTGGCAAACAACTTTTTGGGTGAAGCCAATTCTGCATGTACATTTTAATTACTTTATTTGACATTATAAATGGATACAGTATTTTATTTCTACTTTTGTTCATTTCCTAGACACTTGGAAGGACAGTACATACAGTACCTTCAGAAGTACTCAGAACTCTTTTTCCACATTTTGTTGTTATAGACATTATATTTATCATTTTAATCTATACACAATATCCCAATACAATCATTGCAAATACAAGTGTAGACAGTTATTGGAATCGTCTAATTGAGGTTATTTCAGCCAACAAAACACAGGGGTTGTTTCTCGGCAGCAAGGAATGGGGCAATGGCTGAAGGAGAAGCACCCAGCAAGTGCCTCAGCATATGTGGGAACGCTGGTTGAGAAAATGCTAAAAGTGTGCAAAACGGTCAAAGCGTGGCTACTTTGTAGAATCTACAATATGAAATCTATCTGGGTCTGTCAAATATTGCTTTGGCTGCTACTCAATTCCATCTGTGTTATTTCAAAGTTTTTTGATGTTTTCACAATTATTCCACACTGTGTTGGTTTTTGTAAAAAACAGTTTTTGCTTTGTCATTATTGGGGTATAGTGAGTAGATAGAAAGTTTTTGTTTTTAAGAAAGTTGGAGCCCTTCACTTTGGAGAAAGTGAAGGGCTCCAAAGATACAGTGTGCAACCATAGAATGTGGTTGAACACAGCAACGTAAAGTGAATGCGGTCCATTGTGGTACTTACTATACGGCAGATATTGCACCGTCGACCACAGCTCTGCATGTAGACATCAACTCACCTTGTCCCTGCCTTGCATATAGATGATTACATCAGAGAGGGGGAGGCCTCTCTTCTCACAGAGCCCAGTGAGCATGCTGCGGATGGAGAGGCCGGGTCGGGCTGGAGCTAAGGAGGCGGTGCCGTCTGGGAGGAACACGCAACAGTACTTCTCAGCCTTGCCTGCTCGCGAACGCTCCCTGTCCTGCTGTAGAAACACACTTAGCACCAGGCCAAATGTGGGCATGTACAGCCTTTTGGTGTGGGCGTATGCTCACCTCTACTGAATTCCCCGGGCCCCGGAGGATGGCAGCGGTCTCCGTATACTCTGCTGAGGAACATGTCAGGTGGTACGTTCAGCGGCGTGACAATAGGCAACGGGTTTTCAGAAGAGGAATGTAAGGAATTGTACGGTCAATTCTGACCATATCGGGTGCTCTCCGTTGACTCATACCTCCCCACGAACCCCTCTTTTCCCGTCGTTTCTCCCTTGTCAGCTTGTTTTGTAGAACTCCTTTCCTCCTCTCTGCTCCCTCGTCAAGATCCAATGGTAAGGATTTTCCTGGCTTGACCTTTGGTTTCTTAGAACAATCCTTAGTTATGACATGCTGGTTACGCAACAATCCTTAGTGGTGACATTTTGTATGTTTGTACATAAATAAAGCCAAGTTTTATAACACTGTTCGGTACCTCTTTGGGTTTCAAGTCCATCTTGTGCTTGTCGGTGAAAGAGGGGCTATCAGTCCCAGGAGCCTTCCTTGTAGCTAAGATTCTGGCACGAGGGTCCAGATCCGGTAGAGGCCTGCCCTCCACATTGGCTAACATACAGTTTTGGTAGAGTTGGGAGCGAACAAAGCGTGTGTAGCTATCAAACTTCATCAGCTTGAATATCTGAGGTGGAGGAGAGGGAGGAGAATACCTGTCAGTTCAGGCCAATTACTATTTCTGAATTGAACTTATGTCAACGATTATTCCTAATGTGTGGCAGGCAGCCTTTGTGTTGTGACTAATAAAGTGTTAGGTAATAGTAGCGACGTTCATAAAGATCATGGTCGGTAAATATATTACAAATGTCTTAGATAATAAAACAATTGGGTCTCAAAGTTTGATATTGAACAGAACATTGTACAAAGACAACATATCAAATCTTGAAACAATTTTGTTTTTGAATCATAGTATCATGGTTGTTACATACTCACTGAATGTGATGCTAGCAACACAGAGGCACCAAAAGACTGGAAATGTTGTGTTATGTTTGTTGGTACCCCATAGAAAATATAATAAATAATTGGTTTATAATGATATTTTAATGTTTCTTTATATTAGTACCACACATGTCTCCAATCTTTTAATCAGTCATGTAATCTATTTAAAAGGAGAAAAGTAGTCACTGTGCTGTTTGGTATCATTGTTTGCACCACACTGAACATGGACCAGAGTAAAGAAAAAGAGAGAGCATGAGGAAACACAGGCAAGAAAATAATAGACAGGCCTGTTCAATGTAAAGGCTACAAGACCATCTCCAAGCATCTTGATGTTCCAGTGACAACAGTCACAAGTATTATTAAGAAGTTCCCTGGAACTGTAGCTAACTTCCTGTAGCTAACTTCCTTGGGAGAGGCCGCAGCAGGAAAATCAACCCCAAATTGAACAGAAAGATAGTGTGATGGTTGAAAAAAGGATTACTGCCAAACAGTTACAAGCTGAACTCTAAGGTGGAGGTATGTCAGTTTTAGATTGCACCATCAGTCACTGTTTGAGTGAAAGTGGGCTCTATGAAAGAAAACCCAGGAGGATTTGTTTGTTTTTAAAAACACATAAAAGTCCATTTGCATTTGCTAAAATGCATATTGACAAGCAAATATCCTTCTGGGAAAGTGTCCTTTGTACAGATGAGTTATAACCTGAGCTTTTTGGCAAGTCACATCAGCTCTATGTTCACAGGCGACAAAAATAAGCTAACAAAGTAAAAAAACACCATACCTACAGTGAAACACGGAGGAGGCTCAGTCATGTTTTGGGGATGCTTTGCTGCGTCTGCCACAGGGTGCCTTGCCTCTGTGCAGAGCACCATGAAATCTCAAGAATTTCAAGGCATTCTGGAGCAAAACATACAGCCCAGTGTCAGAAGTCTCTGTTTCAGTCGCAGGTCAAGGGTCCTTCAACAGGATAATGACCCAATATACACAGCTAAAAGCATCCATAAATGGATAAAAACAAAACATTGGACTATTCTGAAGTGACCTTTCATGAGTCCTGATTTGAATCCTATCGCACATGTTTGGTTAGAGCAGAAACTTTCAGTCTGGAACAGGCCCACATCAAACTTGAAACAGGTGGAGCATTTTTCTCAGGAAGAGTGTTATCACTACCTGTTAACAGGTGCAGGGGTCTCATTGAGAGCTACAGAAAATGTTTGATTGCAGTTATTGCCTCTAAAGGTTGTGCAAGACAATATTAGCTTAAGGATCCCATATTTCTTGTCAATTTTCATTTGTTTTATCTTTGAGAATATTTAGAATATTTAAAACAAAATTGAATGCAAAGCATGATTTCTAGTCAATATGCAATAATTGATTGTGTATGACAATTACTCTTGGCAGTTTCAAGTTACTTCTGAGAAAATTGTGTATTCTTTTTAATTTTTTCTGGAGGGGTACCAACAAATTTGACAATGTCTGTATATATTCCGTAGAAAATCTGAAACTTTTTGCAAATGTCATATTACAAATGTCAATTACAAAAATGTACTATTTCTACTCTGTGTTTCTGAATAATTTGATGATATGATAGTGTTTCCCATAACACAAAATGGTTGTGCAACTGTTAGGGTGCTACTGATAGTGAGTAAAGTTGTAGAGTTCCTTATTTTCAGGAGATGTTTTGTCCAGCATATATCCATGGTAGTGTACCTGTTGTTGGGGCTTGTGATACATGTCAGGGTGAGGATTATTAACTTCTTTCTCCTCGATGCGGACTGTGTCATCAATGTTGACGGGAAGGGAGGCACTGCTTGAGAGGTAGCTGTTGTAGATTGATCTAGCTTCCTCGTTTATCTGGAAAGAAGAATACAAAAGCTAGGTCAAACCCACGAAGACAGATCTTCGAGTAGCACATGTTTGTTGAGTTACTAGACTATTAGGCTAATGCATGTAAAGCTTTTGAAACTCATTTATATATTTAATGTACCTTCTCTTTCTGGTGGACAGGGATCTGTCTAAACTTTTCACATGCCTGCCAAAATAAGATGTTTTCGGCACTGACTTCCGACTTCAGGAAAGCCTGTGGGTTTAAGCAGGAAAACAGTCCTATAAGCATAATCTCTGGCAAACCACAACGCCTTATCACCAAGCGTCATCTTGCAACAAGATGAATGTCTACATGCAACGTATTATAGACAGACATCTCTTTTTGTAAAACCTTTTTCAAGGAAATAAAAAAGCTAAATAAATTTAAAATAAGGTCTAGTGGTGTGAATACATTACCTGCTCCCTCAAGTTTAAAGGCTCATGGTTTTTAGTCTAATACTAGGATTCCAAACCAAAGTTAAGTTCAGAATATGTACTATTGTACTAGATATGTACTTAATATGTACTATTCTACATTTAGGGGAACTAGAATTTTTAATGTTGAGGTCTAAATAGAGCCATCCACCTGTAATCGTAGCCCTGTCTTTAAGGCTCTGTAAAAATTCTAGATACATTCATTCTCAAAGCAAGAATTTGTTTTTTATTGGACTTTGGCACTACCTTAGATTCCAAATATTGTTGACTCTGTTATTTTCGTCTCAGTCACACACATTCCTCTGCTCTCCAATGGCCTTATAATGGAGACGTAATTCTCGTCTGTTTTATCATGGTGATTCTCATTTCCTCAAGTTCTTCAGCCCTCAGGAGAAAACGAAACACCCACGCCAATTCTGATTGTTTAACTGTCTCATGCGTGGGTTTCTTTCTCACTCTAATTTCTTGGGCAATTTGACATGCAATTCCTGTGGCAGAGCTTTGTTTTCTTTCCCAGCCAGTAAAATGCTTTCAAATAAGCACAGCATCTAAAATGATTTCATCTGAACTGTTGGGGGTGACAGTGTAATTGTTCCAAATGTCGTTTATTTCTTCAGAGCAATGCGCCAGCCTGGAAACTAAAACAAAAGACCCAAGAACAAACAAGTGCAAATGCACAGCGGACCAAAGTTCGTTGACGCATTGCGGTTAATAGATTATGTCCTTTCAGGTTGAGGTCTTACCGTGAAGTATAGGATTCCCGTTGGGTCCTGCAGGAGCCTCTCAAAGCTCACCGCCCAGCTGGCCACCTTCCCCACCCCACAGGCTCGGTCAAGGGCCACGGTGGGGATACTGGAGTTACTGCTGGAACACAGGCCGGCGCTGGCCCCACGCTCCTCTGGCATCGCGGTCAGCTCTGGGGACATGAACAACAAGGCTTTGCTCTATGCAGGACCAGACCTGCGTTGCGTTTTGGGGAGAGAGCACACAGCTTCTGCACGTGAACATGGTCATGTGACTTGTGAATACGGGAAATGTCTGTAGATTCGCTGTCTTCATTTGATAGTTGTGAAAATGCAGAGGAAATGACAAGACGAATGTACAACAAAACAAGCCCTCACGTGACTTTTTCACATACAGCGAACCGGGAGCGGAGAAGGAAGTTATTGTGGTAACACCTGAACCTCAGCGCCAGACTCAACGGCTTGGCCTTTCTCTCTCTTTGACATGCATCATGTATGTGGCTGAAATTTGGTGGGAGCATGTTCTGAAGTGGTGAATCAGTCTGAGCCACTGTCTCAGACACACATAATATATGTATGGTGCTGCATGTAATTATGTGAACCCTACAGTCATTATTTTTGTCTAAAATATAAAACCATAAAAGCCAAGTAAATTAGGTTTGAGTACATTAGGATCCACCACAGCATCTTGATTGAATTAAGGTCATGACTTGGCCAATCCAAACCAGGAATATCCTTTCTCCTGAGCGATTCTTTGGTAGGAAGAATTTGTCTTATTGGAAGACATATTTTGGGCCCAGCATTAGCTCTTTGACGATGGCCGAACGTTATGTTGAAGAATCTCCTGCTGTACATTGGATTTCATGGTTCCCTTGATGATATACAGTCAAACAGATTCAGAGGAGGAAAAGAACCCCCAGATTTTGAAATTCCCATCACAGTGCTTGGCTACTGGAATGGCTCTTTAGGTGTTAGGCAGTGTTGGTTTTTTAGCCATATAAAGCTGTGTGATTTTGACCAAAAAGGTCACATTTTGACTCATCTGTCCAGAGAATAGACTTAAATTCAAGCTTCAGGTTTGTCCATTTGGTCTCTGGCAAAAGGTAAGACAGGAAGTTTGGTTCTTATTAAACAGTAGAGGCTTCTTCCAAGCCATCCTGCCATGAATATTGTTTTGATTCGGTGTTCTTCTTATGGTTGAAACACAGTAACCTTAGAGGCAAGGGAAGTCTGGTTGTATTGCCTACCCCAGACTGGTTGTATTGTCTACCCCAGACTGGTTGTATTGTCTACCCCAGACTGGTTGTATTGTCTACCCCAGACTGGTTGTATTGTCTACCCCAGACTGGTTGTATTGTCTACCCCAGACTGATTGTATTGCCTACCCCAGACTGGTTGTATTGTCTACCCCAGACTGGTTGTATTGTCTACCCCAGACTGGTTGTATTGTCTACCCCAGACTGGTTGTATTGTCTACCCCAGACTGGTTGTATTGTCTACCCCAGACTGGTTACTTACCTACTTAATTTAAACAATGCCACTTAATGGTTCACTTATTTCTGCACAAATTCCTTTTTAATTTTAATTTTCTACTACAACAATGACTTCTTGCAAACCAACATATGGAATTGGTACCTAAAAACCTCTTATGTCAAATAAATAAGACTGGTTCTGATATTGTAAGGTAAACACTAAAATAAATCTACAATTGTACAAGGAGTTTACTTCCTTTCAAGTAGCAATGCGTCCATTGATACATAAGCAATACAGTTCTCAATATTTGCATAAGCAATACAGTTCTCAATATTTGCATAAGCAATACAGTTCTCAATATTTGCATAAGCAATACAGTTCTCAATATTTGCATAAGCAATACAGTTCTCAATATTTGCATAAGCAATACAGTTCTCAATATTTACATGAGCAATACAGTTCTCAATATTTGCATGAGCAATTCAGTTCTCAATATTTACATGAGCAATACAGTTCTCAATATTTGCATGAGCAATACAGTTCTCAATATTTGCATAAGCAATACAGTTCTCAATATTTGCCGCCTACTTATTATCAGTAAAAAGGCATAAAATGCCTGTAAATATATCTTACATAATAAATGTATACACACTGTGGTGAGAGCTCCAGGTCATTTGGTAGCACTTAATAAAATGTGTGTGTATGCCTGTGTGTCTGTAGATGAGGCTCGGAAGTAATTTGGATAAAGTAGATCTGTCTAGTGCAACATATTCAGAGAATAAAACAAATATATCCATGTTTAAACTCACCTCCATCTGACACCGCCAGGCTCTGTAAACACAAACATTGAACAGTGAATAAATTGTCTTTGGAGTAGGAAAAAAAAACACAATGATTAAACAATTAAAGGGACTAAATGTTTGGCATATAACCTGTCATCAGACTTTATATCTGAGACACTGAGACTGAGAAAAAGACATGTAGAGACAAACGGCCAAACATTCAGAGATCACAATATGTCAAATCTAGGCCCACTTACAGTAAGTTCGTTCTTTATGCCAGGGTTTTTATGTATTAGATACATTGCTGTAGATCCGTTAACAAAAAGATTCAAAGAAATACATTAATAGATCACTGAAGAAAGGTTCCACCAGTGCTGCTTTCTGAACCTTCTTGCTTTCCACTGACTGGCACTTCCTGACTGCACAGGAAGTCTCCCCATAGCAACATGACCACAAGAGGACGAGTCTGCACCCTACAGAAATGTGTGTCTAACTTTATCTAATAAGATCATTTACATTCACGCATTCACAGTTAAATATATCTAAATATGAGGCGAAGACAATGAGGGTAACATAGCTTGTAATCTCTTGTGTACAAATCTTAGTGAACATCATTTAAGATGACTTCCAAAACACAGTTTTTCTGCTGATAAAACATACACTAAGAATGACCTCAATGTATGATACGCTCATAATCACTATAAGCTTCAGGAACAAATCGTACACATTTTGACTAAGATGGACGAATGAGGTAAGCCCCTCCCTTTATGACTGGCTTGCCTGCCCTCAGATCATTCTCATGTGTGCCAGTCTTCAGTGCACTCTCTCATCTTCGGTGAGATTTAGGGCTACATAAGTACCTTTGGGAAACCTTAAGAAGTACTTTTTTTCAACGTTTCACATTCAGATACAGTCAAATTGCAACGTTCATTTCAACCGCCAGAAGCCCAAAAACAGAGTATGCGCAACAAAGTGATTTAGTGATTTAGTCAGTAGAACCTCCCTAATGGATACTCTTGAGTTGTTCCCCTCTTGTTTAATAGATGTTAGAAGTAGATGTGCAACATACACGAACAGAGACTTTTCACCACCCTTGTGTAGAATATGCAAATCTACTGTGACCACTTTCATTGTTGACACCACCCCTATACAAGAGCTGTAGAAATCATGCCAAGTTTCTTGTTGTGGTGACTTTGTACGCAAACATTAGGCGCCCAGTAGTTGAAGTCTTTCTTTCTTAATGTGAGAGATGGTGGACACCATCATAACCAACTGCTGTGAAGGTTTTGTAGGAATGTTCTAGATGTAGTGAGCTATTGTATCCATTAGCTGGCTCTAAATTAACCAATGAGCAAAGGTTGTCAGTGGTACAGAAGCTACGTTTTGCTACTTTGTCTTGGGGTAGAAATTCCCCCCAAGGGAATTCTCAGAGGCTTCGTCAACAGAAACGAGAAATCGAAAGGAGGGAGACAATTCTAACAATCTGACAGGTATGGTACTAGTTCAACATTTGTCACAACTTTTGGCACCCTCAAAGAAAATGCTTGTAGAAAGTGAAAAAAAACAAAAAAACAATGACTCATATTTTCTGCTCAAACATGAACATAAATCATTTTAATGCACAACATTTTTTTATTTCAATTTCTTTCTGCAAAATATAAGATATAAATATAAAATATTTTGGTTCCCCTAAAGAATATTTGAATGAAAACCAAAGTAGTGTCTGTTATGAAATCCTATGCCTCATTAGTTGGTTTCAGTCTCCTGGACCTGCATTAATGCCCTTTATCTGTCCCTTCTTCCTTAGGCCATATGAGGTCAGAAATATTTAAAATCTCTTCGACATCCATTGCCATCTTTAAAAACAAAGAGTTGTCAGCTGAAAGGAGACAGATGGTTGTTGACCAACACAGATCATGCTAAGGATATAAAAAATACATCAAGATCTGAAGACATCACTGTGTACATCTAGAAGATCTGAAGACATCACTGTGTACATCTAGAAGATCTGAAGACATCACTGTGTACATCTAGAAGATCTGAAGACATCACTGTGTACATCTAGAGCAACAATCAGAACGTTAGAGAACTGTAGAACAGTTGCCAGGAACAGGCATGTGCAGTTTGCCCACAGACACTGTGAGGAAAATGCTGAGGGGGGAAACGAAGAATCCAAGAATCACAGTCTCAGTACTGCACAGTCTAGTGAAATATTTAGGTTATCAAGTCTCTGAATCACGTGTTAGACAACACCTATATGTCAACAAGCTCTTTAAAAGGTTGCAGGAAAGAAGCTAACCCATAAATAGCAGCGCCTGAAATCTTTGCCAAGTGTCTTGGAACTTTTGGAATCGTCTGTTGTGGTCAGATGATGCACATCATCGGAAAGCTTGGCAACAAAAGGGGACTGCATACAAGAATACTTTGGGGCTATTTTGCTACAAGTGGTCCATTGTTAAAATCAGTGGCATAATGAATTCCAGTTTGTAATTGGATGTTGCCTATGCCAGGAGATTGCGACATGGATGGACCTTTCAACAAGACAGTGACCCCAAAAATAGGTCAAAATCCAGAAAGAAACGGCTGCGGGGACCGCAACACGCATATTTTAAAGTAGCCATCTCAGTCAGAAGCTAGCTGTGTGATGCTAGCTAGCACAGGAAGCGTTGAGTAGACCAGAAACCTTTTGATAAGTTACTCTATACAAAAAGACAATCCAAATCTTTGCTGGTGTATCTTCACAGCATGCCTTAAAACAGTTTAACAGGAAACATCATATTATGGTGAGCTGTAGAGTACTGCTCTTCAAATGGAAGATAGGCTAGAATGGCCTGAGGGAGGGCTAGTAGCTCCCTATCTGAGGGAAAGGGGCTCACCTCATTTTCCACTCAATCTGAAGCCGTCTGAGGTATATAAGTGGTCCTTCACGCTCTAACTGATTCCAAGCATTTCTAAGAACTATAGAATACTGTAGAATAGGTCTAGACTGAACTGAATGTGTAATTGCTGTCATTTGCAGTTGCTAGGATCTTTTTGGCAGGGGAGGGGACAATTGGCCCATAATGTTACAGTGAAACCGTTTAATGTAAATACAAACTTATACTGGCAGCAGAAATGACAGCTAAATACTGTAAACTTGCTTTGCACCTTATAATTGTTTAGATGAAGGAACAGAGCTGTATTAAAACAAATGCAAAGTAACCTTTAATCTATCAGGAAGTCATAATAAGGAAGGCCAAGTCCTATTTTACAGATGAGCATTAAATATGACTGTAATTGATACAGCACCACAGCTGTACTATACTATTACAGTAATTTGCTGGCATCTCTGGAAACAATTGAAACATTTATTTGGAATTTATTTGGTTTATATCTTCCCAGTTTGTGGTGTGGTGTATGTATGTGTGTGTCTGTTTCCAGCTATAAAAAATGTAAATATATACTGCACACTCGTACTGTATTTGTTTGAGTATTTTCATTAATGAATATGGGTATTAACAATATTTAATGCAAGTAGTTTGTATTTGAAATTATATTACCGAAATAACACATGCCAGCAATAGTATTTTCATAGGCTTCTATTCATGTGTGTCTCACGCACGAATGACTGCAATCTTAGATGCAGAGTTATCTCCATCAGCAGCCATACACAGTTATTACTATGTAAATGGGTAAGGAGAGTGTTTACCTGTGTCCTCATTTGGCAATGTTTGAAAACACTGAGCACTATATATGTATGTATGTATATATATATGTATATATATATATATAAATATATTGCTAACATAATTAAGAGGGCAATCATTGCATAATAAAACCAAGTAAATTAATCTACAAGGGTATCTGTCATGCCCTGGCTGCGAGCCCCTGGCCATTTCAGGGCAAGACTTTTTGTGAGGCCTCTAGCCCTCTTCATGCCATTGTGGGCTCCCCAGTCAGAGCAGCTGCATTCAGTTGACTCTGATTGGGGAGCCTACTTAGGTTCGTTTTCCAGACACACCCGGTGTGGTTTATTGTTTGTGCTTGTCTCAACAGTTCACGGTTTGTCCTTTGTTTAACTCCTATTTCATGTAGATACGCTACACGTTATTTGTATATTGTTTTATGTTTGTTTGAACCTTTCATTTGACGTTTACAGTTCGTGTAGTTTGTTTTGTGTTATTGGGATTAAATCCACTTTACTTTATTTACAAAA
>JACXGK010008204.1:0-23074 GCA_016801125.1 Novumbra hubbsi
GGGGGAGAGGGGGAGACACGGATGAGTCCTACCACCTGAGGGGGAGAGGGGAAGACACGGATGAGACCCACCATCCGGGGGGGATAGGGGGGGACACGGATGAGACCTACCACCTGAGGGGTCGAGGGGAAGACACGGATGAGACCCACCATCTGGGGGGGAGAGGGGGGACACGGATGAGACCCACCATCTGGGGGGGTGAGGGGGAGACACGAATGAGTCCTACCACCTGGGGGGGAGAGGGGGAGACACGGATGAGTCCTACCACCTGAGGGGGAGAGGGGGAGACACGGATGAGTCCTACCACCTGGGGGGGAGAGGGGGAGACACGGATGAGACCCACCATCTGGGGGGGACACACGGATGAGACCCACCATCTGGGGGGGGACGACACGGATATGACCCAGATGGTGGGTGAGAAGAGGGGTGGGAGAAGAGAAGTGGGAGAAGAGGAGGTAAGAGGAGGGAAGGAGGTAGAGTACGTAGCAGAGTTGGGAAATGAGCACAGAAAAAGGGATGGTTGGTGACTAGGAATAATGGAAAGAAAATGGAGGTGTGTTTATTGGCAGACATTTTTGATATTTGCTACTTTATGGTTTAACTGGAACAGAATGATGCCTGTTCAATGTGTCTTTGACTGGGACCTGACTGTCTAAATAAACAAAGTGCTAAATAAACAAATCAATCACTCATATAGTTTACACACCTGTACAAGTGTGAAAGAGGGAAAATTGTTAGATTATATATATTATATATAAAACATGTTTTAATATTGATGTCACGTATGCAACATTTGCTCATTTCATCACCAGAAATAGAGTTATTTATTGCAGTTTATTTTTACTTGAAGGCATATTTAGCAATAAAACATTCTCATTTGTCTCTTTTACATAAAAGTATCTTCTCACCGTGTCTGTTACAATACACTTTTTTGAAGGTCCCAGTCTGACAATACATTCTATTGACTGCCATTACAATAAAGGGCTGTTTGACCCAATTCACAGCTGCTGCTCGGGAAACAGATGATAGTCCACTGCTTGTTTTAACGGAATATTAGTTATCAAGGATTTTCTAGGACACAAGATTTGGTTGTAACCCGCTGACACAATAAAAAAGATGCGAAAACTTACAATTTCAACTTTTGCTGTGGTCCCCTTTTTAGGCAACCCCTTGTTTCGTTTTTGAACACCTTCTGGGATGTCATTTGCAATTGTAATAGTCTTAATAATATTCCCTGGACACAGTATTTTGAGACGCAGCGGTTTATGCATAAATAATCTAATATTATATTCTACTGTAATGTACGTTGACCCCCGCCATTTACAATTCTTCCGGATTAATGTAGACCAACTACACGGGATTTACAACTACTCAGGATTGATTAAGAGCATTTTATCGGATTTATAAAAATGTAAATGACTGAGATTTCTACGGCTACGAGACTTTCCGATCCGATTACTCTCCGTTGTGGAAGGGTCTCCACTGAAATGACTGTTATCCGTGGGCAATATAACGGAGTTCTCAAATTTGATGTGTTTTGCAGCTAAAGCACTGACCCCGGTTCCCCAAGTCCAGAGTTCGAATACACGCAGGGGCAATGTTCGTTTTTGCCCATTGGACGAAAATTAAATATTGACTTCGGGGAATTTGGGTTGCATGCGTTGCACACACACACTCAAATGCACGCGAGCACACGCACACGCAGTCATACAGGTTTAAACAACCCACTCGTTGGTGCGTCTCGTCCTCCACGTTCTCTCCGTTCACCTCCACGACACGGTCCCCCGCGCGCAGCCCAGCGAGCTCTGCGGACGAACCGGGCTCCACTTTCCGTATGAACTGTCCGCCTTTATTGCGCTCGCCGTGAAGGTGAAATCCGTACCCGGATGCCCCTTTTGTTAAGAAACAGAGTCTAGGTCGCAGCTCGCCCTCCATTCTAAAAAACGTCCAAGTCTAATAACATCTACAGTCCCTCAACGCACATGAGACTACCTATCCCAGGTAGGACCAGCTGCAGTCTGGAGGAATGGTCACACACCAAATGCTCTCCTTTCACCATGATGAAACTCCGTCCAAACAGTAAAGTCATTATTTTTCTAATAAATCGTAGTCAATCAATTCGTCTATTGGGTTTTTCTGGAGATCCTCAAGACGCCGCAAAGAGACGCTACGACCAGACCAACGTTACCGAGTTAAATAATCCTGTAACCTGAGGATTAATCCAGAAGATCAGAGATTAAGGAAGCGCCGCTTCACCCATAGACACACTCAGAGTAACCTCAATCCTTCTTCAAAGTATGTGTGTGTGTTTGTGTCTGTGTGTATAAACTATGACGGCGCTCCAATCCCGTTCAGGCTACAGTCGAAATGACTGGAATAGCAACAGACCTCTCACTGTGCCTCCCGTTGCGTTCGCAAGTACACACACACACACACACACACCTTCCACTGCTCAATTTCATGAGAATGGTGATACTCTGACGTCGCTCTTAAAGGCAAAAAAGACCCAGATAGCAGTTGCCTAACACCGGATAATACATCTTGATGATTCGCTAATTGCCTTACACCTGATAATGAATCTCGATGATACGACCATTTCTCCATCCTGTAGTCACCCTCTTCACACACGCAATATCTGTGGGATTAAGTGGACCGGTAGGCACTTAAGTGAGGTCATCCCAGGCTAATACATAAAGGGGTAGTTTACCCATTGTATTACAAGTGGAGGGACTTCTTTTCTCACACTATTTCGGTAGCCTACTGGGCGTTTCATTTTTTTGTTTCGTTATAGGTTATAGATACGAATGGGCTGTCTCACTTTAGTCTGAATTTACAATTCGGCTGTGATGAATTATGAAAATGTGTCAACTACATAAACACAACGCCAACTTCCCTGTTCATCTTTGACAAAGCAACTATAGAAGTGTTAGAGCAGATGAAAATAACACAAACGACAAATGAACTAAATAAAACATAGCGACGCGTTAGATATGGACCCGTTATAATTTGGGTAAACAGTACAACAGCGCTACCTAGCGACCATTTACCTGAAGTGCAACTTTACTGCCTTAAATCCGAATAAATGTAGGCTGAGGACTTGAGTTATTTCCCCCCTCGTAGGGACATAAATAACAAGTATGAATAACAATAGACTTTGGTCAACATGTCTATATGTTTAGGTGAACAATGTCATCTCTACAAGTAAACACAAAAATATGGATTACATTTAATGACTGCTTAATTATTATTTGAAAATACCAATTTAACAGGGTGGAATAAAGCATTATAGAATTTATTCTAATGTCGTGCGCATGAAACACTTTTTCTTTATACACGACGTTAATAAATTGATGGTTCACGAACATTATAATGTACACAAATCACTCTTGTTCTGACTAATCGGTCCCCCTCAATTTACAGCAGGTGCGAGCAATTAGCGATCATTGAAGGCAAAGCCAACATACTAAGCGAGCGCACCTGACGGACGTTTAAAAGGCGGTGAACGCGCTACCTTTCCAACAGTCCAACAGTCCAACATACCCGATTGTTTGAGGCACAGCTGGTTGAGCGGTTTCAAGTTTAGTCATGGTTCTTTCTCGGGTCCAGATTTGGACCGGGATACTCGTTGCCTGCTTTTCCTGGCTTTGTGTCTGTGACGACACTCCACGGCCGTAAGTGAATGTGCATTATTAGAGTTAACAATCCCGAACTATACAATTTTTGGATGCTGGCGAAATGTGAGGTCTGAACAATTAATTGTGTTCGGGGACTTGACGTTCCAAACCACTAATTTAGCATGGTTGGTGTTGCGTCTGTTTGCTGCGTAATTATGATTAGCTGATTGTTTTGAATATACTATTACTCCAACAATTAGACCCCCGGATCCGGTCATGGTCTACAGCTTGCTTTCCGCAGAGTACGCTGGTACGATGCACCGCGAACCTTAGACCTGCGTTGTGGGTTCATGATTAATACAAATATTACTTTCTACTTGGAACCACGTGGTAGCGAGTGGGCTCAGCGGCAATATTCTGTCGGACAGGTTGTGGAGGACGGTAGACATTGACTTTCAATATTTGACGGTGATCTAGCCTTCGTGTGGATCATGGTCTGTCTGGAATATTGTCTGTAACTCCTAGCTATGTACACATTTTTTTTAGGGTTTATATGGTCTCGATCCCTGCGGTGATCCAGGCAGGTTCCAAAACCCGGTTTTGTGCCAGCCTTCTCCAACCCAACGAAGTTCTGGTCATCACTATTTCCGTGATTGCCAATGGACAGAATAACACGGTTCTCGTTGAGCGTTCGGGCCAGGAGTTTCATCGCTGCTTCCCTTTTCAGGTCAGTCCAGCGGTTTTAGCAATATCAATTGCAGTAAAGGAAGTGGCCCACAACTTTTAGGCAATCCCAGCAAACATTATGAGAATTGTCAATGTGGTGGTTATGGCAAATGTCTTATGTGAATACAAATCATAATTTAGGCTGGTAAGGAAAACCTTTTGCACAATGAACAGTTTATTTAATATTAACTATCAAGGAGAGCCTAGTTCAATCAGTGACATGGAAGTATTTCTAAATATTGTTGTTACATGATGTTTGTCTTCACCCCATCTATATATTCGTCCTATGCGAACGGCACGTCATCCTGTCCCAAATGTCAAGGTGTCCCCCTCAGTTCAGGAAGTAGGGACCTCGTAAATGGTCACATTCCAACCATTTAAGAACAGTACAGTGATGGCAGGAACAGATGGGCAAAGGGTCATAGGACCTAACATAGATAGACGTCACTCATCATAACAAAGACCAGATCCTCCTCTCTAACAACATTCCCCTTGCTCTGTCTTCCTGAATGCAACACTAAATTAGACCGTGTGATCAATGAATACATCAAGTCAGTTATTAAAAACCATAACATAGTCTGCTGTACCGTTTCTGCGACAACCATGTATATGGTTTAGCCTTTTTGCAGGGACTGTATCAGGGTTACCAAGCCCTGTTCCTGGACGTCTGCTGTCCTCTAGGTTCTCACCCAACTGTAATTTGGGGCACCTGGTCCTAGTTACCTGGATAAAGCTTGAGAACCCGTAGGACAGATCTCTAGGAACAGGCTTGGCCAGCCCTGCAGTAGACTACAGCATGTGGCTCGGTCCAGAGTGACAGACTTCAAGCCACCACCACTGTCACACTGAGCCCCTCAGGATCTCGTATGTCACTAACATTGTTCTCTGGACTCCCTGACAGGCCCCTCAAGTGGAGCGCGACGAAGTGCTAATCTTACAGGTGGAGGTGCGCGGTGAAACATTTCTATCCCTTCAGGAGAGGAAGGTCATGATCAGACCGTACAGCCCTGTGACGTTCATTCAAACTGACAAGCCAACCTACGTCCCGGGACAAACCGGTACGTTCTGTGTGCTTGGCAGGAACAGCACAGAGGGTGCTAGCGTGGTTCTGTAATGGTGTAGGATGGTCATGTTGATTCTGAGCCAGAAAACTGAAGTCAGATTCAGACTAGTGTTTACTCAGAACATGGTCTGTATGAGTAACCTGACTCGCTACAGATTAAACATCGATCTTCCCATACCGTCACTAGATGTTAAAATTGTCCCTAATTGAAGTGCAGCAATTTATATTGGAGTACCTATTGATGCATTATCCAGACTATCTATAGTCTATAGTGGTCAAGTCTTCCAGAACTGATTGACTGATGCCTAAAATCACAATGACGCGTACATGTCTGTCAATCCTCCCACTGGAATCTCTGGGGA
Organism: Novumbra hubbsi; assembly: GCA_016801125.1. Classification (NCBI taxonomy): domain Eukaryota; kingdom Metazoa; phylum Chordata; class Actinopteri; order Esociformes; family Umbridae; genus Novumbra; species Novumbra hubbsi. The sequence goes on from JACXGK010008204.1 coordinate 5,766, forward strand.
AGTGTGTCATGATTTTGACTTTTCTTTTTATTGACAGTGAATTTCAGGATGGTCACCCTGGATACCAGTTTGGTCCCAGTCACTCAGCGGGTTAGTAAACATGTACTTAGCTAACTGGGTGTCTTATTTTAACTGAAACGCATGATCACAAGACTGGTAAATGCCGGTCGGGGCCTCGTCCTCCGTTGAGTAAGTGTCATAAATTAAATGTAGTGGTGGTTCATGATGCTGTGAACTGGCCTCCTACTACAGAAACTAGAATATTCATTTACTCCTAATATTCTTTAAAAGGGCTTAAATATCCTTTGAGTGACACGCTGGGTTGATGTAGATTGAGTTTCTGAGGTTGTTTCCCGGTCACCTGCCCAGTCCCTCTAGTTGGTCTCACTGCAGTGCTCATGTTCACGTTTACCAGTACGACATCACATTAACCCTCTTGTCTGCCCCTTCACAGTATGACGTTGTGGAACTTGAGGTAAGAAGCCCTTTTGTCAGTTAACTTACTGCCACTAAATCCTACATTAAGACGATGACCCACTAGGGGGTTTTGTTACTGCATGAGTTGTTCAAAATGCCATCAATTCATGATCCGGGCACCCCTGCAGTTGTGAGTTTGCAGAGAAACTAGTAGATATAATCTGACTTGGTCTACTTTCTGGAACCTTCTACAATGCTGGCTTTTTTTAACTTTGGCCCACAGGATGTCCATCAGAATCGGATTGGTCAGTGGGTCAACACTACAACCAATGGGAACATTCTGCAGCTTTCTTACCCCCTGAACTCTGAAGTAGCCGTAGGATCCTATACTATTACCGTGTGGATTGGTGAAAGCAAAATACAGCATTTCTTCAAAGTGGCTAAATATGGTAGGATGCTATGATCTAATGCCATCTATTGTCAAGGCTCTGGCTGTGACAATGCATAAATCCTGGAACACCGTGTTTACTTCTGTTCTTTGTCTAGTTTTGCCAAGATTTGAGGTGAAAATGAACCTCTCTGACAAAATAAACATTGCCCAAGAAGAGTATGAAGTGGAAGTGTGTGCTACGTGAGTAACTTCTGCCTAATCCGTGGGCCCAACCTGTGTTCAAGTACTGCTCTGCACAAAGTAGTTGCAGCATGATTCCAGAGACAAAATTTGACCAAGGTGAAGATGTTGGTTAATGATTTCAGGTACACGTATGGCCGGCCTGTAGCTGGTAAAGCAGAGGTGGAGCTGTGCCGACCCCTGATAACCCGTAATGGAAATGTGCCAGAAGGCCCCGATTATGCCGCCCCCTGCCACAAAGAGTCCATAGAGGTCTGATTTATGACGTGTCGGAAGTGCTTTTGATTGAGACCACGCAGCTTCTAATTGGGTGGTTTTACTTCCCAGATGACCCAAACTGGCTGTGCTTCTTACGTGTTCAACATGATGAGTTTTAAAAGGGCTGAGGAGAAAATGCTCACAGACTCCTTTATGTTCAGGGCCAAAGTAGAAGAGGAAGGGACAGGCAAGTTGGTTACTATTTGGATACATCTTTGCCCAAGCTACATCGTGAATGTTTCCACACTATGCTGTAACTTGAGGCTTATTTATTGCTGGCTTGACAGGTGTTTCGCAGTCAAAGGAAACTCATGTAGCCCTATCCTATGAGATTGGAACGCTCTCCTTTATCGATACACCTCAGAACTACGAGCATGGATCAGTTATCCAGGGCAAGGCGAGTTCCTTGGTCACATGGCCTCCACAGTAAACATCCTTTCTGCGTTACTTACCGGTGAAACCCGTTGTTCACCGTAGTAACACCATCTACCGTTGAATTTGACTTTGCCTGATTCCTCAGATAAACGTTGTTCACTTCAACAACACGCCTGTTGCTGGCATGTTGGTCTACCTGTTTGAGGATAAGGTCTGGCCCTACCAGCTTCTACAGAATCTAACAACGAACTCTCAGGGACGTGCCACTTTCTCCCTCAGTACAGCCAGCCTGCCCAAGGACAAAATTAACCTCCGGGTGAGTGACTTCTTGAACCGATGCCCTGAAGTGTAACAGTTATGCATGTCTGACAATTGTTGGTAATACAAATGTAACATTTAGCCTGGATATATGTCAGTCAAAGTCTTGCAAGGGTCAGTTTAGGGCCTGGTCTTGACCTTTTCTGGTACTTTCCAGCTGAGTGACGATCCACAGATGGCGTTTCCTGGATACAGGGTCCCCCATTTCATCAGAGGTCAACATACGATCTCCCTGATCCAGTCCCGTGAAGTAAAGACATCCAGCTCTCTGGTTCTCCAGAACAAGGAGAAGCCACTGGGATGTGGAAAGGAGGTGTCCATACCTGTCCGGTACACCATACAAGAGACTGTCCCAAAGGGCTCCGTGGATGTTGTGTACCTGGTGAGGCAAAACGGGAACTAGATGTGGGAACCTGATTTCTGGGCTGGTACTATACCTGGAGCACTAAACTTGTCTTGGCTAAGAAACACTATGAACAACATCTTAAACCCCTGATGTTTGGAGTTAAAGAAATACATTTCATGCGAAGCAGGCTTTTAAAATACCCTTAAGTGGTCTGCTTGTGTTAAAAGCTCTATGAAATGATACCATTAGAGCCTTCAAAGACAGTCTTACAAAGACCTAAAGGTGTTAAAAGGGGTGGCGTTCCTCAGGGCTTCGACTTTATACTAGGGTCTTTTCACACTTCCACAGCCTCTCCCCTTCAGGCCATGATGTCTCCATCAGAACCCTTCTCCTTCCTGATTGGCTAGGATAATCTTGTCTGTTCTCCTACAGGTCTTATCCAGAGGGGCCATAGTCCTACACGGACACCTGGTGGTTACTGTGCAGGAGAGTCCTGGTGAGTCATGAATTGATCTGGAACATACCAGATGTTAGTTTGACGGGGTCGCCCACCCAGAACACCAGGGGCCTCAACTAGGCCAGACTGTGGCACTGAGCTCATGGACTCTGGCGGTCTTGTGTTGCAGTGACTGAGGGTGAGATCCTCCTCAAGCTGACTGTGCTTCCAGACATGGCCCCGACTGTACAGGTCCTGGTCTACAGTGTGCTGCCCAGTGAGACCGTCATCGCCCACAGTGCCAACTTCCCCACTGAGAAATGCTTCCGGCACAAGGTATCGGTCGCAACCTCAGGCCTCCTGTCAGATGTGGTGCTCCTCTTAAACGGTCACCTGGGTGGATTGCAACTTGTGTCATGTTTGTCAGGTTTCAGTGGCGTTCTCACCCCACAAAGCGGTTCCAGGGGAGAAGAACACCCTGAAAGTCTCCGCCTTGCCCGGTTCCCTCTGTGGCCTCTGCGCTGTGGACCAGAGTGTTGGCATCATGGAGCCAGGGACGAGGCTGGATGCTGACAAGGTTATTGCTCCGTAGAGGGAACGCAAACTGTCCTTGACGTAAATGATTTGGTGTGGAATGCAGCCAGTTTTGGGAATAAGAGGATTACCATTAAAGTTCAGTCTGTTCTTCACCTTTATCCTATTCTAGATATTTAATCTGTTACCTGTCAAGGAGGTGACTGATGTTCCCTATGAGCTGGAAGAGCCACAAGCATGTCTGCATGTTGGCCCTAAGAGAGGCTTATTATTTGAGGAGAAAAACGACCCATATCAGTTTTTTCAGGTAAGTACTTTTTTCGTCAACTGATCCCTCTTCCCTAGACTGGAGGCATGTGGCAATCATGCATTATGTGAACATTTGCTGTTGCTGTCTTTTTAGCGTATTGGGCTGAAGCTGGCAACAAATCTGGAAGTAAGAATTCCTTCCTGCCTTAGTTACCGTGGGATCGAGTTTCATCATTATCAGGGTGACGTTATCTTGCTAACACTTTACTCCCTTGTAACTCTGGTTCTAACACTGCTTGTTTCAGTCTGAACTTGATCAATTAGCTGGTTGTTAGTGTAATTACAATGTTGTGATATCAGGTGGTTTCCTACCTCGACCCATGATGCATCTTGAATCTTTACGTCTGGAGAGTCCTGCAGATACATTCGTAGGTAGTGTTCTACCGCCGGTACAGACTGTTCGTTCATTCTTCCCTGAGACGTGGCTGTGGGATGTTGTGGCAGTTGGGTGAGGCTGACTTTGTGCTCCTAAGAAGTGTTTAGGAACCTGATGTCTTTCTACTTGTTGGCCAGGTTTCTCTTGGAGAAGTTTCTTGGGCTGACCGCTTCAATGCGTTTTGTACATGTTTTACAGCAAGTCTGGATCTGCTGACATGTCTCTAACGGTACCGGACACTATCACCTCCTGGGACATGGATGTCTTCTGCCTGGCCTCGGGTGGCTTTGGTCTGGCTCCTCCGGTGACCCTCACGGTCTTCCAGCCTTTTTTCCTGGATCTCACCCTGCCTTACTCCATCGTCAGGGGCGAGCGCTTTGAGCTGAAGGCTACTGTGTTCAGTTACCTTTCCAAGTGCATTGTGGTATGACTACTCTGATGGTTTTACACCCAGGGTATCTGTTGCCTGTGCTGCATCTCCTTAGTAATCTACTTTTGCAGGTTTCTGTGACTCCTACCCTCTCTAAAGACTACACCCTGACGCCAGTGAAGAATATCGAGTACTCCTCATGCTTATGTCCTGTTCAGCGGGCAACCTTCACTTGGACAATGGCGTCCTCTGTCCTTGGTAAGCTGGCCTTCATTGAACTGTTGACATGTCAGAATTAAGTCATCCTGAGTTGGGTTATGTCGCTGTTCAGGGATTTTGCACGTGTCCGTTACCGCAGAGGCCATCTCCTCACGTGTTAAATGTAACGACGAGGTTGTGAGCGTACCGGAGAGAGGCCGCATGGACACGATCACAAGGACTCTGCTGGTGAAGGTATGTGGACTATTGCTCTGGAACAAACTGATCCAGTTTAACTCTGTTAATGTGCTGTCCTTCCCTCCCAGGCTGAAGGAATGGAGAAGACGGACACTTACAACTGGTTGCTTTGCCCGACGGGTCAGTAATTCTCCACACTCAAATGTTCACTATAAAGAAAGTGACCTTGAGCTCCAGTCATCTTGTGTCCTCAGGCGGAGCTCTGATGGAGCAGGTGATGCTGGAACTCCCCAAGAATGTGGTGGTTGGATCTGCTCGAGCTTCACTCTCAGTTCTGGGTAAAATTATTGTTTAAAGTGATGAAGTCTCCTTTGAGGACTCTTAAGGCTGGTTTTGCAGACATGGATTAGGTCTAGTCTAGGACTAAACTAAATCAATAGGAAACTCAATTGAGCTTGTTTTGGACTTCGACCAGGCTTCATCTGTCTGAAACCAGTATGCAGTCTTGCCTTCAAATGTGTAATCTGATTTAACCTTCATCTGTAGTAAAATCTAACAGATGGGTGGCCTTTGGATCTTAAGAATTTTTTTTAAAAGCGTAGTGCTGGAAAAGGCAATCTTCCAATAACTGTAGTTAACCAGAGTGTTTCTGTAGGGGACATCCTGGGTCGGGCCCTCCAGAACCTGGGTGGACTGTTGGCAATGCCGTATGGGTGTGGAGAGCAGAATATGGTCCTTCTGGCCCCCAACATCCACATCCTGGAATACCTGAAGAACACTGAGCAGCTCACGCCCGTCATCCGAGACAAGGCCACCAAGTTCCTCACCAGTGGTAGGAGGTTATTGGATCACAATATTATGGGCACTTAAGCTGTGCCCCCACATGGAAGAAGTGTGCTCCAGAGGGATGTGGTGCTTCTAATTGACTTTGCCCTGGACCCTCTGCCAGGTTACCAAAATGAGCTGAACTACAAGCATGGTGATGGTGCATACAGCACGTTTGGACAAGGCTCTGGGAACACTTGGTGAGTTTGTTTGACCTGCTAGTACGACTCCGGTTGAGTTTGACGCAAGATGTTGTTGCATTTGTTGACCTTGGAACTTTATTTTTCTGGTGCTTTTCCAGGCTGACTGCATTTGTCCTGAGATCCTTTGGCAGAGCGAAGTCCTTCATATACATTGACCCAGCAATAATTGAGGAATCCAGGAAGTGGCTGGGACTACAACAAGCCCATCATGGTTGTTTTACATTGTTGGGGAAACTGTTCAACAACCGAATGAAGGTATTTTTACTAATCTGAGAATGTTTCTCATGAGACCAAGATGAATATGACCTAAACCAATTTGGTTTCAGTCTAGACCATTTCTACGAAACATTTTCCTTTTTAGGGTGGCGTGAATGATGACGTCACCCTGACGGCGTATGTCACTGCAGCAATGTTGGAGATCAACGTAGCGGTGTCGGTAACTATCCCTTCCCATGTTTGCCATTATCGGGAACCGCAGACATTGATCCATTAACACCACATTCAAATGGTACATATCCTGTTTTCCTATAGAACCGCCGTCTTAATCATGGATGTTGTTGCCACCGTTTTAAAATGTTTCACATTTCCACCTGAATGGGTTCTGTGTAACGTGTAGCAGGTTAAGAGGAAGTGAGTTCTGTGGAAGTAGGTGAAGAATTAAGGCATTGCTGTTAGTGAACCAAATTGTTCAGTTAGAACCTGCTTGGTATGTACCCTGATCCGGACCCGGTCTCTAGCCTGGTCTTTTTGTATGGTCTTGCTGGTTGAAACTGATCTTCTCCCAGGCTGAAGTGTCTCTGCTGTTTATGTTGTGCTCCAGGATCCTGTTGTGTTGCTCGGCTTGTTTTGCCTGAGGAGCTCCACCAGGGATTTCTCCAACACTTACACCACCGCTCTGCTAGCCTACACCTTCACCCTGGCTGGGGACAGGAAGAACCGGGACCCGCTACTGCAGCACCTGAAGAAGACGGCACTTCAAGATGGTGAGTGATGGCCTGCAACCAGGGGGTTCAGTTGTCCCAATCCACGATATCTAGAGAATGGAGTATTCCCAAAAGGGCACTCATACTGTCTGTGGTTCCCCAGGGGGTCTCCTTCACTGGTCCCAGACCTCCTCAGAGACCTCCGACTCTCTGGCGGTGGAGGCGAGTGCCTATGTTCTGCTGACAATCCTCCGGTCCCCCACGCTGTCTCCCGCTGACCTGGGCTACGCCTCCCGCATCGTCAGGTGGCTGGTGAGGCAGCAGAACGCCTACGGAGGCTTCTCCTCCACCCAGGTAGACATCCGTAACTCCCGGGGCCCCTGTGGAGCGTTCGGACCCTGGGCTCTTATCACAGACTGATCCAACCACCGGGGACATGTGCCTGGTTTAATGGTGTGTGTTTTTCAGGATACGGTGGTGGCCCTCCAGGCTCTGGCCCTGTATGCCACAAAGGTCTTCAGTAAAGGGGGAGCCAGCACGGTTACCGTGACTGCTCCCAGTGGGGGCCAGCACCTCATTCACATCAACCAAAGCAACAAGCTTCTCTACCAGGAAAAGGTGTTGCAGGAAACCGGAGGCAAATACAGTGTGAAAGTAGACGGCACAGCTTGTGCCTCCATTCAGGTCGGTGAATAAACATTTGTCCTCTGGTAGACAAGGGGTTAGGCATCTGGCTGGTTTCTCACTTCCTGTTCCTCCCACAGGTGGCGCTCCACTACAATATCCCCACTCCTTCCAAAGACACAGTTCTCAGTATCCAGGTGAGGACAGAGGTCAACTGCGACAGCCTCTCTACGAGACGCAGGGTCACATTAAGTCTTCAGTCTGGGTAAGATGAACTAGTTTTACTGGACTTGAAATTGTATTCCTGAATGGAGTTGCTCAAAATGTTTCCTTAAAACCAAGCCCTTCCAAGGAAGGATTTGTTACTGGCTTTTCTCTTCCATAGATACTATGGAGCGGAGCAGGCAACCAATATGATCATTGTGGATGTAAAAATGCTGTCTGGCTTTGTCCCTGACCCAGAGTCTCTGACTAGGGTGGGTTTGTGACAGTCATTGCTTGACTATCGTAACTCTGGACCCTTCAGCCTGAACATGTTAAACTAGCCTGAACTAACATGTCCTATAACGTCTGTTTACAGCTCAGGGCTTCACTCGTGGATCGTGTTGATACTAAAGATGACCATGTGCTGATATACTTGACAGAGGTAAGTCCGACCTAAACACCAATACATTGACTTTACACAAGTGGTTTAATATCGGTTTAGACTGCTTTTCAGTCTACAGGGCTGAAATGAACCCGGATACATTTAGCTGATTACTGTTTCTGTACAGTTACAACCAGAACGTCCTTTAAACCACACCTTGGATGTCATCCAGCAGCATCCAGTACAGAACCTAAAACCAGCTGTAGTCCGGATCTATGACTACTACCAGCCAAGTAACATGACTAAACCTGAACACATACCTTGGTAATGTCAGCTTGATTTGTCTAACATGTTTTTTGTTTTCATTCAGGTGACCAGGGTGAGATTGAATATGCCTTCCCTTGCCAGTAGGGTTGCAAACAGATGTCACTGAATTCATGGTGTTTTCTTTCCAAGTGCACATTGTCAGCAGATGTACAAGCTTTGGTATAAAGCACTATGTAACTGGAAATTAAAGTTTCAATTCAAATTAAGTTTGTCTTTCCTTAATTCTTGTTCTGAGGTGTAGCCAATGAATGTTAATCAGTCTTGCTATTAAAATGTTTGGGTGCGGTTCTTAAGTCTACAGCGAACTCTAATACTGTTCAGGGTCTTACGTACCATACCCCAGCCTAGGTCTGCTGTAGTAGGTTGTTTGGTACAAATGATTGTTAGGTTCCAGAGACTGTACTGTACCTAGGCATTTTGTCTTATCGAACGGTTGGGTTTCAAATCCAGATGGCTATGACATTACTAGAGAATGTGTCCTCACAATCAACTAGTGCAGTGACTGACCCATTTAGTTGGAATTTAATCTGTCTTTGGAGTTGATTACCCATCATACAGTTTGGGTTACGAGGCCAGTGCCCTCCATGTGGCTTGAATGAAGAACACTGTCAGTAAAAACAGCCCAAATATTCAATGATCCTGCCTGAACCACAGTGGAAAGTACATCTCATGCAGATTTGACACCAAGTCCTAATGTCTATATTTGGATTCTCTGGATAGACTGTCAACCACCTACCTGTTAGACTATATGTAGAGGGTCTACAGGTAATTGTGCACATCAGTCCTAAAACTGTGGTATACATCTTTATACAGGAGTTTGTTCAAGACAAGTTGTGACAAGGTGTCATTCAAATTTTCCTGTCATGGGGCCTTAGTTCTGGCTAACTCTGGACCTCCTTGTTGGGGTAGAAGGGATCCAGGTTTTTGAGAACCAGACTCCCGCTTGACCCTGGCTTGAGATGCAGCTTTCGGCCTCTTGGCTGGGGATGCTTGATGGGCGGAGGGGCAGCTGTGCTGGTTCAAACACACCGAGCAGAGAGGGTTGACCGGCAGACACACCTGCTGACCGAACCCCACCAGTAACCAGTTGATCTCACTCCACAAGTCCCTGGGTTGGGCAGAGGAAGAGGAACATCATCTGACTCATTATGATCTTCATCCAGTCATTATTTCATTGCTAGATTAGAGGCACGTGTGTGCTAGGGAGCGATCTGCCAGGGTAGAAAAGACCGGAAGTGTCACCTTGGTAACCAGTCTTCCAAGGCCTTGCGCGTCTGCTCTGGGTTCTTCGTTCTGCCCCTTGTCCAACCCAGCCTGTTAGATATACGATGAACGTGTGTGTCCACACCTAAACACACACACAAAAGCAACAAAGTAGAACAACCCCTAATACGACGTCAACTACCTCAACACCTCAGTCTCTTGTACCAAATGCCAATTCTAGGCAGACGAGCAGTATGGTACTTGTAGTCATATTTTCCTACCTATTCCGGAGACCTGATTCCAAGCGATGTCCATGGCCAGGTGGGCCATCTTGGGTCCCACCCCAGGTAGTCGTACCAGGCCCTCCACAGAGTCCGGGATGTCCCCTCCGAACTCTGCCTGGAGCATGGCCGACGTCTGCTTCAAGTACTTCACTTTCGTCTGAGGGAGGGATGGTTCTTGTTACCTTCCAGACAGCCACTGGTTGTGTGAGTAGGTGGGGGTTTGGGTGGGCGTTACCTTCCAGAAGCCGACAGGGTAGAGGAGTTGCCCCAGCGTGCGGTCGTCGGTGTCGACGATGTTGCCCACGGTGCAGCCGTGAGCCCGGAGTCTCAGCATGGCCGCCGCTGTCACCTGGTCCTTGGTTTGGCTGGACAACATGAGAGACACCAGCACCTGGTAACGCCTCACCTGGTACGGGGGAGGGGACAGAGTGAGTTAGCAGAAAATGAGGGAGGTATAGAAGACTAGGAGGTAGGAGACGGAGACGCTACATGGACTGCAGAGATGGACAAAGGAACTACATCCCAGATAACAGGAAGTTATCTCTTAGCAAGTTGCCGGAAGGGGAGAAAGGAGTACTAAAGAACCGTAAGAAGAAGGGGAGGGGAGGAGGATGGGAGAGGATGAGGGTGTAAAGTAAAGACCTCTGCAGGGGCGGCTGCGTCATAACATTTCTCCGCCCCCATGACGTCAACAGGGGCATCCCTGAAGCTCCGCATCTGACGCAAGTGATCCAGTTGCTTCATCCAATCTGGAGGCTGCCATTTGTCGGGCTCCGCCTTCTCATCATATTCCAGCTTCACATGGCCCCTACTCCTTCGCCTGGAGTTTGTGGAGGGCACTAGAGTTGTGGATTTGACGGTCCCTGGTTTGGATATGGCGCCTGTTGGTTGATTGACCCCGGAGTAACCAATACCTGCAAAGTGGGACAGAAGCCGAGTATTAATTAGGTAAATGTTGGATCTATACAGTTGACTGAAGATTCCCCCATCTTTACAACCCTTCTCAGACATATAACCATCGTGACAATAAGCCTGAACTATTCAAACCTGAACATAGTCCACCACTCTGATTGGAGATACTTGAATCCTCTTCCTCCTGTTTCACGTGCCTACTCGAAGAAGCCTTGGCCACTTTCCTCTCCAAACTGTTTTTTAAAGTCCTAGCCAACCCGACACAATGCCCGGTCTGGTTAAGGCTCCTGGTAATGACCCGAGTGTTCTGAGCGAAATAGGGCGACGTCATTTTGAAAAAGAGCAACGATTACGAGAACAACCTAGTCTTGTCAACCGTGGTCGTAGCTAACAGCACCAGCTAGCTTGCTTAGCTATCATATTTTCAAACGTTGACACATTTCTAAAACATGTTTTCATTTATAGTTGATGGATTACTACGTGACCTAATTACTAGTCTTGGTTTTCATCTAATTTTCAAACGACAAGCACATTCAAAAAGATATGATACTAACCTGTCGCTGAACATTTAATTTAAAGTCAGATTGATTACTTTCTGTAGCAATGTACTTCAGATTAATTAATTGAAGGAACTACAATTCCCAGCAGTCTCTTCGACATATGTGTTTTTGTAGGAAGTTTCAGTCATTCCATCCGGTTGTTGAGTTGGGGTTTGATCAGAGCTGGGACAATATTTTTTTTGGGTGCAATTAGGATACATTTCTAAATGCATGGCCTCAGTATGTCGATAGTTCGTCTTTTCGACAGCTGCAGGTGAAGGACTCCAGAAACGCATCTAGCTCGATAGAAGGTGAGTTTCCGTCGTATATGACACAACGACGTTAGGTACGGAATGCCAGCCTTGCCTGTCAACAACAAGAAAGAGCTGGCTAGCTAGCTATATTTTAGGAACGTGTATGTGTTGCTTTTGCTCTGCTACATATTACCGTTACTTTGGTAGTAACGGACAACGCACGCGCCCGGTGGATCGGGGACGTTTGTTAAACTGGAAAGCTTTATTTGCTCTCACTGATGCGCTGTTTCTGACAGTGATAATTTGATGCGACGGTAATATTCTGTATTGCTTCGTTGTGCAATTTTGTCTCCACCCCTTTAGAACTGAAAATAATTGTTTGTCACAAAAGGATACCAGTTCGTAGCCAGTGACATGTAGTTAGTACTTGTGCATTTTGGGGATGTTTACGACGCAGCCACTGAGAAAAACAACTCCTTATCAAACACAACGAAGTCTGCCTTGCTTGAGTTCTTTACAAACCAATTACTGTAGGATGTAAGTAACGAGCATATGATTAGGTGGAATTCATTAGCATCTATATGGCAACGAGAACGTTGATGATACAAACAGTGACATATTTATGACATTGATAGCATTATGGCGTTTTAAAAGTTTTACGGAGGTGCTTGTTGCGAGCGTATGGTGTGATTTCCAGCACCATCATTTTGACAGGCACTGTAGGAAAAAGGAAGAGGTTGTGATTTGGTATTTCATGATTGAGTGACAGACATTGTTCAAATGTTGTGTCAGTATTAATTGGATTTGTCCCGCATCGCGTTGCTTGAAGTATGATTGAAATTGGAAGAACACATTTTGTTATGAGCTTTGCACACTTAGGATTGTGTCATTTCTTTCTCATCCTCAGAAATCGATCTTGCTTTATCAAGATGTTTGGGATATAGACAAGACTACTTACTAAATTGGCCACTTACAAACATTCATTGTGTTTTTGTAGTTGATTCATTTCTCTGCGACTGGTATAAAGCAGTCTTAAGCAAGGTTTTCTTCCCTCCAGGATTTTGTTTGTGCTTCTCCGAATCCTATTTTTCTGCCCTAAAAAAACTCCCTAGTGAATGCCAATAACCCTGTATCAAGAATACCCACCGCTTTTGAAGCCTGTTGCTCCATTGTTTGTGGTTTTGTTCTGAAACTAAATGCTTAGCATCATAAGTGTATTCCTTTGTGCTATGGAGAATAATTTTATTCCTTTGTCATGTTTTTTTGTGCACCTTGTATTTGGTATGTCAGCAAAATATAAATTGGCGCCTCCTTAAAGAGACAGAGGAAGGGCGAAGCCAACTTTATAGTCCATCGTGTAGCCAAACAGACACTGTGAATTCATCCGTTTATTAATCTCCTTAATTGGTGACGCTCGTTCATCGGCATGGAGGGTTGTGGTGTTCTGAATAGGCCCGCGCTCAGTGCTAAAAGCAAACCGTTACCTCAGAGTTTAAGAGGGGTTCCATAAAGGCGTCTTAAAGGGGATGGACGGTCCAGTACATTTAAAGGATCCGTTTCTGTGATGTTTCCGTTTGGGCCGCCCAGGACCGCCGCCCCCTCCGGACCAGCTATGAACAAGCAGTCCAGTAAGGAGACCTTGAAGGACAAAGTGAAGGGGATGTTGGGCCTGGGGGCCCCTCGACCCCCCCCCAAACACACAGAGAACAGGCCTTCTGAGTTCATCATCACACAAGATATCCTGAAGGTATAGGAGACCTCATGCCGCCACACACACACACACACACGTAGTCTGTGGGCAGATCCGTCACTGACAACCTCCACCCTGTTCATCTTCAGGAGCTGCAACCTGACTGTGGCCTTAGCAACAGAATCCGGGTTGCCAACCACGTCTGTGACCTGGCTAAGGCCAAAAAGTTTGAGGAGGTGAGCGGGGGGGGGGGGGGGGGGGGGGGGGGGGGGGGGGGATTGGACAGGGGTCAGTTTTTAGGTTGTGTGTGGGTTCGGGGGGTGGACCCAGAAAATGCTTGAGGGGACAGGTTGAGGGTTTAGTGGATGAGGGTGAGATCAGCTAACCACTCCGTCTGTGTGTGTGTTTTAGCATGCAGTGGAGGCGGTATGGATTGCAGTGGAGGACATGCTTGGTGCCGAGCAGCCGGCCGAAGCCAGACACGCTGTCCTCCAGCTCCTCAGAGCCATCATACAGGGACAGGTACACACACACACACACACACACAGCGTTCACTCCCTCAAGTGTGCCTTTTGGGACCGTTGTGTGGTGTGCCGGTCCTCAGGGTGAGCGTCTGGGGCCCCTGCGGGCCCACTTCTTCAAGGTGATTCGGGACTATCAGCCGTCCAATGAGGACCTGCCTGACAGGCTGGAGGTGTTCCAGGCCCTGACGGAGAACGGAAAGGACATCAACTACCTGGAGGAGGACATCGGTGAGAAGTCATCTGCATCTTTCACGAGTGATGATCTAATCAACGCTGCTTGAAAAATGGAATCACTCTTGGTTAAATTGTTTGCTTTGTTAATTGATCGCTAGATCACTGAAACAGCAAATTGACTGGCTGACTGGCAAATTGATTGTCATGGTAATACGTGTTCGATTCCTCTCAGCTCGTTTTGTCCTTTTGTGGATGGACATTGGTCTGACAGCGGACTTCCTCCATGTTCTGGTCAACCTGGTCAAGTTCAACAGCTGCTACCTCGACCAGAACATCTCCATTATTGTCCAGTAAGAGAAGACACACCTGCACACAGAATATTCAATTGAAGCACTGCCAAGCCCTAGTAAATGTAGTATGTTCTTGTCTCAAATTAGTGGGAAAGCCCTGTCTGGAACATATTATATAAACATACAAGTGTGAATCCACCACATACCCTCACAGTTGTACATCCTGTGATAATAGGTGTGTCTTGTTTTGTCCCACAGGAAGATCTGTCTGCTGTGCAACCAGACAACTGCTTCTACTGACATAGAGGTGTGTGTTTGATCATGTTACAGCAGGGTAGTCATTCCCCTCCTGTGTGGTACAACATTGTTGTCATCCCTTCTGTGTGTGACAACAGGGTAATAATCCCTGAAATAACATGTTGCTGATTATACTGGTACCACTATAACATGTTTCTACCAGGCTGATCATACTGGTACCACTATAACATGTTTCTACCAGGCTGATCATACTGGTACCACTATAACATGTTTCTACCAGGCTCATCGTACTGGTACCACTATAACATGTTTCTACCAGGCTGATCATACTGGTACCACTATAACATGTTTCTACCAGGCTGATCATACTGGTACCACTATAACATGTTTCTACCAGGCTGATCATACTGGTACCACTATAACATGTTTCTACCAGGCTGGTCATACTGGTACCACTATAACATGTGTTCTGTGGGATCCAGGTGGCTGTGCAGGTCCTGGATGCGGTGGTTTGTTATAACTGCCTGCCTTCGGACTCCCTCACCATCTTCATCGTCACCCTCTGTCGAACTGTCAACGTCAAGGAGTTCTGTGAGTCCTGCTGGAAGGTGCGTGTGAGTGTGTGTTTTACTAATCATTTAATGTTATAAAAGATATTCCTAACGTTGTTTAAAAATAACAACATTCCCCCCCCCCCCCCCCCATCTCATCTCTTTTCTGTTGTCTTCCTCCAGTTGATGAGGAAGGTTTTGGGGACCCACCTGGGTCACAGTGCCATATACACCATGTGCAGAATCATGGAAGAGAGGTACCCCTGACCCCTGTCTCCTGTCTCCGCGGGCGTTGCTAGCTGATGACTGTTTCTGTGTCTCCTGTCTCCGCGGGCGTTGCTAGCTGATGACTGTTTCTGTGTCTCCTGTCTCCGCTGGCGTTGCTAGCTGATGACTGTTTCTGTGTCTCCTGTCTCCGCGGGCGTTGCTAGCTGATGACTGTTTCTGTGTCTCCTGTCTCCGCGGGCGTTGCTAGCTGATGACTGTTTCTGTGTCTCCTGTCTCCCCCGTGTGTCTCCTCTATCTGTTCCCAGGGTTTATGTAAAGGACGCTCCCTTGCTGCGAGGGGCGGTGTTCTTCGTGGGCATGGCTCTTTGGGGGGCACACAGACTTCCCGCCCTAAAAAACACCCCCACTCTTGTCCTGCCCTCCTTTTACAAGGTGAGGAGAGAGGTTAGGGAGGTCCGAAGGGAGGAGGTGGATCAACAGAGCCCACAGCATTTCTTATTCTGTGTGTTTTGTAGATGGTGACCTTTCACCATTCAGACGTAGTTGTCCCTGACCTCTGACCCCTGGCCCTAGGCGATGTCGTGTCCCAACGAGGTGGTGTCGTACGAGATCGTCCTCTCCGTCACCAGGCTCATCAAGAAGTATGGGAAGGAGCTGCAGGTGGTGACCTGGGACATCTTGCTGGCGATCATTGAGAGGCTCCTCCAGCAGATACAGGTATTGGCCTCTCTGGTTCCCCTGCCCGCCTCCTGCCTCTCTGCTCCTCTCCTCACAAGACCTCTCCCTGGCTCTCCTGTCTAACTCCTGCCTCTCTCTTCTTCTCTCCTTGTTTCTCCTCTCCTGTCTGCCTCCTGCCCTCCTCCTTCTCTCCTCACACGGCCTCTCTCGGTCTAGTCGATAGGCGGTCCGGAGCTGAAGTCCATCGTGTACGAGCTGCTGACGACCGTGGATGAGCTGTATGAGCAGGGAGGGTTCCATGGCTCGTCGGACAAGTTCTTCAGTCTGGTGGAGAAGTGTGCCGATAAAAGACCTGTGAGTCGCCCCCCCCCTTATCCAGGGGTCAAGGGTTGCGTAGGTTGCCTTGAAAGCACCAGACTGTGTCAATGCATATAATAAATGTGACGTCAACTGGATGCGTCGGGGCTGACTGATGTGGTTGTGATGTCATTAGGATGCGTCGGTGTTGACTGATGTGGTTGTGATGTCATTAGGATGCGTCGGTGTTGACTGATGTGGTTGTGATGTCATTAGGATGCGTCGGTGTTGACTGATGTGGTTGTGATGTCATTAGGATGCGTCGGTGTTGACTGATGTGGTTGTGATGTCATTAGGATGCGTCGGTGTTGACTCTCGTATCGTACCGGGCCCAGTCCATCCAGCCTGCTAAAGACGATTGGATTCCGAGCCTGCAGCGCCTTATGGAGAAGTTCTTCAGGTACTTTTGGAAAACACCAAAGCAGTTTGTCACCTGAGAATCCCATTGATGGGTGACAATCACCATTTTTTTGTTTTTAGTTCTTAATTATTATCTAGCGAAATTTTAGTACTTACAGTATTTTCTCTGTCTCTCTGTTTCCTTTTCAGGCAAGAGAGTCGTAGCGTCATCAGAATCAAAGTGCTTAACATTCTGTCCTTCGTCCTCAGCACCAACGGGCAGCTTTATGAGGTGCTTAAGATATCCCTGCCTGACTGTCTCCCCGCCTGACTGTCTCCCCGCCTGACTGTCTCCCCGCCTGACTGTCTCCCCGCCTGACTGTCTCCCCGCCTGACTGTCTCCCCGCCTGACTGTCTCCCCGCCTGACTGTCTCCCCGCCTGACTGTCTCCCTGCCTAACTGTCTGTCCGTCTTCCATTCTGTTTGACGGTCTGTCTCTCTCGCTGACTGTTTCCGACACTGTATCACTAACAACCCCAACAGCCCCCTGATAAGATCAACCTCCAAACATGCCCAGTTTTTTTCCCCCCAGGAAGAGCTGATTGAGGTGGTGGTGATCCCTCAGCTGAGTGGGATAGCGGAGGACCGGGACCCAGACGTCCGGAGACAGGCCACCCAGCTGTTAGTGGACCTGGCGGAGGGCTGCAGCACACCCCACTTTACCAGCCTGCTGGACATCATAGAGAGGGTACACACACACACCCCACTTTACCA